>CM060105.1:31033957-31078957 GCA_030522415.1 Channallabes apus | reverse complement strand
GAAGAGCAGGAGAAAAGAAGAGTGGTGGATGATAGAAAAATTCAGTTCCAGGTGAAGAAAATCTTGTTCACATCAGATGGCCAGATGAAGAAGACCAGCCAAGTCATCATATCCGAGTTCACCCGAGTCCATACCCAAGGGGTTACTGATTTACTGATGAACTTCTTTACTGGTACGAGTCAGGAGACTGGAGTAAAGATTGCCAAAAACACCTAAGAATCACATACAGTTCTAGAACAGCATCCAGTGGACTGAAGAGGTGACGATCAGAATGATGGGAAGAGAAGAGCATGGAGAAGAGAAAGATCTGCTGACGTTCTGAAGCCTGGGTGTAGAACACATCCTGATGATGCAACGAGTTCTGAAGATTCAGGGCTTTATTATCTGCTCACATTCATGCACACAAGGACCTGAAGTGTACTGTGAAAGCAGAACGAGAATTAACAATGTGAAGAAGTGGAATGTTCTGTAAAGACCTGAGTTGCATTTCACCTGGAGAAACCTCCTGGAGAACAAACAGGAAGTTAATACAGCTGCAGTAAACAGCAGGCAGAACATCACCAGAAGAAGAAACCCAGGGTCTGCTGATGTCGATAGACTTCACATACGGACTACTGAACCTCCACATTGGCGTGTGTGTGTGTGTGTGTGTGTGTGTGTGTGTGTGTGCGTTAAAGCCCTGCAGGTGGTGAAGTGGAGCTATAATCAGTAACTCGGGTGTGTTATATTTAGCTCATCAGAGTGGGCGAGTGAAAACTCAAAGCCTCCCATTAGCTACATGCTAACTAGCTACATTCTCGGAACACAGAAAATCACTTTCATTTGAATTTTGTTGCACTGAGATGTAACTGTTTTGTGTTTGGATGATTTTCTCACATGTACAGTATTAGTGCACTGGAGCTTCACAAACTCCCCATTTTTACCTTCTTATGTTTTAAACTCCAGTGAACCACTGATCAGCTCTCAGTCACCAGCAATGAAAACACACACGCTCTCTCTGGAGGTCTCGAGGTCTCAGGAGGTCTGAGGGTCTCAGGAAGTATGAGGGTCTCAAGAGGTCTGGGGGTCTCAGGAGGTCACTGGACTGATTCTGTTCTTCCACAAATAAAAATAAAAAACAGTTACAATTCGACGCTCCACTGATTTGCTCTCATTTCCAGATGTTGTACTCAGATGTCTGCTGTCTAAAACCTAAATGAACTATGTTTAAAACCATGGCTAATGCTAATGCTAACTACTGTAACACACGTTACTGACAGTGACCAAAATCCATAAACTCAACAGAACAGATGCAAGACAACAACCCAAACAAGGGCTACTGGACGGGTTAATCAACTAAACCAGGCAATTGCAATAACAGCAGGGCTGATGTGCTGTGTATGCTGGGAAATGCAGTCCTGAGGTGAACATAAACATAACAATCTCAAACCACAATTCACTAACCAGGTAAAAAAAAAAAAAAAACAAGGGACAAATACGGGCAGATCCTGAATTTTTTTTTAAATTTCTGTCCAGAGTTGCGTTACTTTTTTTGCCTGAGATTTTGTACTGATGATGCTCAGAGAGTCTGAGACAAAGTAACCTCTTTTACATGACTGTGAAACACGTCTCCACCACGCCTGTGTAAGAGACGAGAAGCTCCTCATCGCATCAGTTAGAGCTAAAAGGACGGCGTTAAATTCTGAGGAGACCTTTGTGTTTCTTTCTTGGAGTCACTGTGACCTGTAGATTCAGATGGATGTCACATACAGAACCTTTATTACCGGACGCTCTGGTTACTGATATCACGCCCACTATGGCTGAAACCACGATTAACATTTCAATATATTTCTTCACCTCACGCCATTGGACCGTACGCTGGACGAGATACAGGAGACCTGAGGATAAGTGACCTGTGATTCCGTCTCCTCTTCAGTTACATAAAGTTTGATGTCGTAGTTACAACCAATTTCAACCAAGTTACCAGTTACAACCAAGTCGAGCTGCTACAACCAATTTAATCATTTTATTTCTGATTTATTTTATTCAACAGTTAATACATTTTAATATGGTTATTGAGCTTTAAAAAAAACATTTATACTCAAACAAGCATACACACACACACACACACACACACACACTGAGCACACACACACATACACATGTTCAAAGAAAGGAAAATGTCTCAAGGGAAATTAAATTATCCGTTATCAGATGCCGTGATTTCGGCTGATGTTCCAGTTTCCATTTCAATCCACTTTTACAACGTGCAACATGCTGAAACGCATGTGTGTGTATGTGTGTGTGTGTGTGTGTGTGTGTGCTGCAACAAAGTGCCTGGAGATGTAACTAAAAGGAAGTTTATATAAGATGAGAAGATTCACACACTGCCTGAGTGTAGTTGAATTGAAATGTTTTTCTGAGCTCGGGTTCGTCCCCCTGTGGAGTGTCGTCCCGTCTCACCTGCTCTGTGGAGGATGCGGAGATGTGGAGATTATTGATGAGAATCTGATGCTCGGTCTTGTTCTCTCTCAGGTTGAGAAATTGCACATTCAGCGTTTTTAATTATTTATTTAGCTGGTAAATTTAATTTCCGTCTTAACGTCTGTCCCCTGAATGTTCACACCAAGTGCCAGGATCTGATGGAGCGCTGCCTGGAGGAACGGCCTGATCTCCTGGTAACTTTAAACCAAATCCTGAGTCATGAGCTGGTTCGGGACAGTTCGGCTCACACGGGTTTAATGAGACCGAGCCGTAGGTCTTTCCCGAGAGTGTACCCGCTCACGGCTGACTTCAGGAACACAGATCACTTATGGAATTATAGTATAAATACTGACTGCATGAAAAACTGTGTAAAAAAGAGGAACAGTAATTGATTCAGATACTAAAAAATGTAAAATTCTTTAGTATCTTTTGAGTGCATTTTAGCTTCCTCTCACACACATACACAGGCAATTATGTAAATGCGCACGCGCACATACACACACACACACACACACACACACACACACACACACACGTGCGCGCGTGTGCACACACACAAAGGATAATCATAAATGCAGAATCATGGTGATGATGAATAAAGTGACTGGAATGTCAACAAGCTCTGGCACCACACCGGTGACCATCAGGGGGCGTGGCCACACCCGGCGCGCGCCAGTCAGGAGCTGTGAAGGTCTGTTACAGTTACCTAATTACACCTTTTATTGTAGTAACTCCTCTGTGATTCACAGATACCTCGGTATTATTTACTCCCTTACATACAATCACGCGCACACACACACACACACACACACACACACACACACATACAGTATACACACACGGTTCTCACTGGTCGTCACCTGTTACCAAAGAGCCTGTTATGATTATGACTATTGCAGTTATGCAAACACAGAAAGAGTGTGTGTATATGCAGTGTATAAATATATCTAAATACATAGAAATATAGAAATATATAGAAATATATATATATATATACGCAGTGGTGTGAAAAACTATTTGACCCCCTCCTGATTTCTTATTCTTTTGCATGTTTGTCACACAAAATGTTTCTGATCATCAAACACATTTAACTATTAGTCAAAGATAACACAAGTAAACACAAAATGCAGTTTTTAAATGAGGGGTTTTATTATTTAGGGAGAAAAAAATCTAAACCTACATGGCCCTGTGTGAAAAAGTAATTGCCCCCTGAACCTAATAACTGGTTGGGCCACCCTTAGCAGCAATAACTGCAATCAAGCGTTTGTGATAACTTGCAATGAGTCTTTTACAGCGCTCTGGAGGAATTTTGGCCCACTCATCTTTGCAGAATTATTGTAATTCAGCTTTATTTGAGGGTTTTCTAGCATGAACCGCCTTTTTAAGGTCATGCCACAACATCTCAATAGGATTCAGGTCAGGACTTTGACTAGGCCACTCCAAAGTCTTCATTTTATTTTTCTTCAGCCATTCAGAGGTGGATTTGCTGGTGTGTTTTGGGTCATTTTTTCTTGCTGCAGCACCCAAGATAGCTTCAGCTTGAGTTGACGAACAGATGGCCGGACATTCTCCTTCAGGATTTTTTGGTAGACAGTAGAATTCATGGTTCCATCCATCACAGCAAGCCTTCCAGGTCCTGAAGCAGCAAAACAACCCCAGACCATCACACTACCACCACCATATTTTACTGTTGGTATGATGTTCTTTTTCTGAAATGCTGTGTTACTTTTACGCCAGATGTAACGGGACACGCACCTTCCAAAAAGTTCAACTTTTGTCTCGTCGGTCCACAAGGTATTTTCCCAAAAGTCTTGGCAATCATTGAGATGTTTTTTAGCAAAATTGAGACGAGCCTTAATGTTCTTTTTGCTTAAAAGTGGTTTGTGCCTTGGAAATCTGCCATGCAGGCCGTTTTTGCCCAGTCTCTTTCTTATGGTGGAGTCGTGAACACTGACCTTAATTGAGGCAAGTGAGGCCTGCAGTTCTTTAGATGTTGTCCTGGGGTCTTTTGTGGCCTCTCGGATGAGTTGTCTCTGCGCTCTTGGGGTAATTTTGGTCGGCCGGCCACTCCTGGGAAGGTTCACCACTGTTCCATGTTTTTGCCATTTGTGGATAATGGCTCTCACTGTGGTTCACTGGAGTCCCAAAGCTTTAGAAATGGCTTTATAACCTTTACCAGACTGATAGATCTCAATTACTTTTGTTCTCATTTGTTCCTGAATTTCTTTGGATCTTGGCATGATGTCTAGCTTTTGAGGTGCTTTTGGTCTACTTCTCTGTGTCAGGTAGCTCCTATTTAAGTGATTTCTTGATTGAAATAGGTGTGGCAGTAATCAGGCCTGGGGGTGACTACAGAAATTGAACTCAGGTGTGATAAACCACAGTTAAGCTATTTTTTAACAAGGGGGGCAATCACTTTTTCACACAGGACCATGTAGATTTGGAGTTTTTTTTCTCCCTTAATAACGTAAACCTTCATTTAAAAACTGCATTTTGTGGTCAATTATGTTATCTTTGACTAATAGTTAACGGTTTTTGATGATCAGAAACATTTAAGTGTGACAAACATGCAAAAGAATAAGAAATCAGGAAGGGGGCAAATAGTTTTTCACACCACTGTGTATATATATATATATATATATATATATATATATATATATATATATATATATATATATATATACACACTTAATCATAGCACGTATCAGTGTTGAGCAAATACAACCTCAGACCAACAACCCTTTATGCATCTCTCACATCATTTTGTTTCGTTCTTCTTTACAACATTGTCTCAGTTTATTGCGGTTTTTGCCCGTTCGCGTATACACGGCTCTTTTAGTTTAGAGTATAAACAACTCCACTTTGGTCTCATCTGCCCATAATTCAGAAGTCGGGTGGTTTGTTCAGATGTTTTGTGAACCTCAGTCATGCTTCCATGCTCTTTTTAAACAGAACAGGTTTTCTCCTGAGCTTCCAAACACTCGGTACGTCTTCAGTCTCCTTCTGATTGTGCTGTCATGGACATTAAGATGTAACATGCTCAGTGAGGTCTGTAGGGTCTGCGATGTAGTTCTTAGGTTTTTGGGTTTCTCTGAGTAGTGACCTTTGGGTGAATATGGTGAGGCATTGCCTCCTGCGAAGATAGACGACAGCCTTCAATGCCTTTCACTTGTGAATAATCTTTCTCACTGTAAAACTTTAGATACAAATAGTTTGTTTATGGTTTTATAACCGTTTCCATATTGATGTGCAACAACAATGGATTCTCTGAAACCACCGCTTATGTCTTTATATGTGTGTGTGTGTGTGTGTGTGTAAGCGTGAGAGAGTGACTGTGAGCGTGACAGACAGAGGAGGGAAGTGGAGGTGTGTGCAGGCGTGTTGAGCCGTGTTTCATGACACAGGCTTGAACCAGTTTTCCAAAACAATCAGAGGCTCAGACAGTTCTCATAAAAACCTTTCAGGAATTCTGATGGGAAGAAAAAGATAAAAATAACACCTAATCATCTTAAATAAACAGCAAAAAAACTAACAAAAACACTTTACACTATTAAATTTTAACATTTATTAATTATTCATTTATTCATTCATGTATTATTTATTTTTCTAGCTGATTAGCCTGCTACAAGTCATTGCATCAGCAATCATAATTTTTACGCTAATCATTATAGTATTAGACACTTAAATTCCACACTTTAGACATTAAACTGAAATTGGGTTCAGGGTTTGATTTCTGCGGAGTAAACTGTAATTAAAGCCAGGATGAAGTGACAGCAGCAATGCATGGTGGGTAACACACACAATACCCTGTGTGATCTGGTGTTTAGGACACAATTAAAATGATCGATGTTCTCATAGGAATCAAAGACAGCAAAGCGGTGGACGGCTCGGAGCGGCTCTGGAAAAGAAGATAAAACAACACGGTGCATGTTTAATGTTTGTGAGATTTTGATGAAGTTTTGATAATTTGTAAAGTGCTGTGATGGAGGTCATGTACACGCCTTACTGTTTGGGTTTCTGGTGTGCTCTCCACTGAGCCACTCTGAAGTGATGGACTTAAAGCAGGACATCATGTGTATGTGTGTGTGTGTGTGTGTGTGTGTGTGTGTGTGTGTGTGTGTATAAGTATGTGTGTTTCAATGAAACGTCTCAGTGCGACCAGAGCATCTCATCATCTGGTGCAGTGTGTTCAGAGGAATGTTCTGCTTCTCATTTAGATCATCACCTTGACCCGAGATTCAGTGATTAGGACCAGGACCGTGTAGCTACTGTACTGTACTAAAACTCTAAACTTCGCCTGTGTGTCTGTGAGTCTGTGTGTGTCAGTGTGTGTGTGTGTGTGTGTGAACTTCATTTTAATTGGCTTGTGAATTTACATCCTTTACTACTGTGTGTGTGTGTGTGTGTGTGTGTGTGTGTGTGTGTGTGTGTGTGTGTCTGTGTGTGTAAACCCACATTTCCCATTTCCTGAACAAAAACTCGACATGTCGAAACTCGCCGCAGGATCACACAAACTTATGAAGAATTTTACTTTATCACAAACCCCCCCCCCCCCATACACACACATTGTTCTCAAACAGGAATCTCTGCCTCCAAAGAGAAAAAAATGAAAATGAAATTACATTAAAGTTAATTACGGCCTCATTGATCCTCTAAGCTAAACAAAGTCGTACTGATCCTTATTTTTGTCCATTAAGCTGCTGAAAATTCAACTGACTCAAATACATTTCTTCGTAATTTGCTTCTGAAGAGCTTAGACTTTCTTAATGAAGTCTTGATGATTTTTTATCTCTTGTTTTCAGTTCAGTTCAGTAATAAAACATCTAACGTAAGTCCTGACCCGGTGAGAAACAGGTGTAGATGATGACGATGATCAGGAGGTGATTAGTAACTGCTGATGCTGAATGCTGAGAGGTTGGAACAGACGAGAGGGGAAATGAGGTTGCTGCTGAGGTTTGTTTGCAGTAAAATATTTGTTCTTTAATTTACATACAGTATATAATATTTAATGGAATTTAATATAAAAAAAATTCAAGACTTTTGCACAGTACTGTGTAACAGCCTTAACATTAAAACAATCTTTTTTGGGTTCCCCTTGTGGCCTTGGGATGGCTCTGGGCCCTCAGCGCGTGGCTCTAGAGGGCCTTTGGGGGGAACAGTGGTGTCATTTTGGGGGCCTCCATATATCGGAGTTGTTTGTCTAGTGCATCCCATGAAGCTTGATCAGATTGGGATCTGAGAAGTTTGGAGGCCGGGCCGGGGGCCTTGGGCTGTGTGGGCTCCTGGGGCCACACGCCCATGTGCAGTGTGTGGTGGTGCACTGGGTGTTCTGGTGCCTCTCTATCACAGACATGACTTTTTTGACATTGTGTGCTGCATTGGCTTCTCTGAGATGAATCTTCTCTACGTCACAGATTTGTCTCTTCATGCGTGATGAGCTGGTGTTACACTTCAAGTGTTTAACCTGTACCTGTGCTTTAACAGTGTTTCTGTGATCTGTGTCTTGCAATCAGGTGGGTTCGACCTAGGGATCTAGGAGAATGATACGAACTAAATCATGAAATAATTTAGCTATTTGAAAAGTGTTAATATTCTCTGTGTAGGGAGGTTATTTAAGATTCAAAAATTTTATTTGTCACATACATGGATGTACAAGTACAATAGTAATGAAATGCAACTGCAACAAACTCCAGACTGTGCAAAAAAAAGTATGTACAAAATAAAAGGAGTAAGAAGACGATGAAATAAATTATATACAATAAAATAAAAATATAGATTATACAGAATTATGATGTAAAATGTGATATCAGTGCAACGATGAAGTGATGTGTGCTGAATTTGTCGGTCATTCAGGAGGTTGTGTGCTTAATGCCCTCATAGCCTGATGGAAAAAGTTGCAGTTCAGCCTTTCAGTTTGTGCCCCGAATGACCGGAGTCTCTGACCAGATGGCAGTCACTGAAACAGATTGTGATTTGGGTGGTGAATGTCTTTTGTGATGCACTGTCCCCTGGACCTGCACCGCCTGATGTAACTGTCCTGTAGATCAGGCAATCCAGTTCTGGTGATGCGTACCTGATCACTCCCGGCTCCCTGAGACGGTAATAGGAAGAAACCTTGAGAGGAACCAGACTCATCAGGGAACCCATCCTCATCTGGGTGAAACAGATATCAGGAATTGATCTGCATTCATACTGTGTGTGCCGACTTTCTGCTGTTCATTCTCTTCAGAGATCTCCTAACATCATGCTCTGAGACACATTAACCTTCACACGCACTAACTCAGTATTATTATTAGTATTATTATTAACATTATTACGAATATTAATAGTATCAGATTAAGTGTTTACATGGATAATAATTACCTACTGAATGGATTATGAAAGGTTTAACTTGAAAAGTATTAGTGAAAAGTTTCTGATGTCTGTGTGTGTGAGGCTCTGATTCGTGTCTCAGTTTAAATCAAGTTTTAAAGCCTGTATTTACACCGACAAGTCGTTAGTGCTTTCACACACAGATCTGCTCCACAAATACATCCGATCCCGTCACAAAGGTAGAATCAAAGACAGACAGAGTGGAGGATGGTGATGAGGGGGTGGGGTGGGGGGACTGAACTGGCACCGACCAATCAGCTGCAGCTTCACTCAACTCTACACTCAGATTGCATCAGACTCCTTACATCAGACACTGGGCGAGGAGACATGAGGTGAGGACAAGATACTGAGCTCTATTCTGTGTGTGTGTGTGTGTGTGTGTGTGTGTGTGTGTTTAACTTGCTGGAAGTTTACACAGCATTATAATGTAATAATAATAATAATAATAATAAAAATTATTATTATTATATTAGTATTAACATTATTATTAATATTAATTATATTATTAACGGAAAAGCTAAAGTAATCATCACAGATTTTTAAAAAGTGATAGATTGTGGGTTTATAGGCATTAAGAAGTTTTATAAAAATACTACACAAAAAATATAAGCACTTTACACAAACTAAATATAGACAACGATATACATGACGTCTCAGTGTGCAGTCGTGTAAATAACACTGACGTGCATCACGTATGAGAACAAACGTGTGACCATATACCAGGAGTACTGACTGATCACCTGCATCACTGACCCAGCTGGAAACTCCACTGACGTGATAAACGTGCGTGAGAGCCATGCTCCTGCTGAAGTCATGTGTAAAATACACACACACACACACACACACACACACACACACACACACACACACACACACACACACATACACACACACACATACACAATTACGTTCAGCATGGTAGGTGTGAACTGCTGTGAATGTCTGCATTCCACAGGTGCAGAGGACACAGGTCCGGCTCCAGCAGCTATCACAGGCCCAGGTTAATGTACTGAGTGTCTGATTCCATATTTATTTTGAATCTGATGTTTATTTTCATTAACTCTCGACTCTGCAGCAGAACTCAGAGTCACAAAATCATCATCTGTAAAAGATGTCACACACACACGCGCATGCACACACACACACACACACACACACACACACACACACACACACACACACACACACACACACACACACACACACCGTTATCCTGAATGTTAATCACCAAGGCTGAGGATTAATGTGTAACTGGACTTATTATGTAAATAAAGATGTGACCCGTCTTGTGTACACCTCACACACATTTGTACACACTTCATTAACCTGATCCTGTGTGTGTGTGTGTGTGTGTGTGTGTGTGTGTGTGATATATTAGAGGTAACCCAGCCGGTGTGACGGTGCTGTACAGCCCCAGGAGGCCCGCACTGACCCGTGGGAATGGAGAAAGGTAAGACGAGACGAATGAGGGGGAAAAGCTGAAGTGTATTAAAGCCTCTGTTTTCTCGTCTTTAGCACTCCCAGGGCATGCTGGGAAAAAAATGAAGATTCAGATGGCTTCATAGTTCATCACGAGTCAGCGTGGGGGCTGTGTCTCAAATTCACACTGAGACACAGTCAGACGAGGAGACGAGAGAAAGACTTCCAAAAGATTTAAAGTGAACCTCCTGACCTGTAACACACCGTGTGTGTGTGTGAGTGTTTGTCTGTGTGTGGGAGCGTGAGAGCTAGATCTAAGTGAGTTTCAGTCAGTAATCTCATCACGAGTTTAGTTTTAACCTTTACAAAGAATCACACACACACTCCACCAAAATACTGGTACAGTCACTCTCTCTTACACACACACGTACACACACACCTACTGTGTGTGCATGTGTGTAACTATTCAGCACCTTGTCAAACAGGATTAACATTTAAGAACTTCACACACTGCTGGTTGTCAAGAAACAGAGGCGGATGTGTATGTAACATTATGAATGGTCAGGGTTAGAGTGAGGGGTGTGGTTACAGGAAGAGGCGGAGTCAGGGGTTAGAGCTTTAATTCCCTCTCCATTCATATTGAATACACACATCTTGGTGTCACCCTGGACAGGGTACCAATCCATCGCAGGGCACACACATACATACAGTTACACACACTACAGGCAATTTGTGACCACCAGTAAGTCTAATATGCAGGTCTTTGGACTGTGAGAGGAAATCAGGGAACCCAGAGGAAACCCACCAAGCACGGGGAGAACATACTCTATGCACACAGAGACGGGAATAGAACCCTGGAGATACAAGACGACAGTGCTAACCACTACACCACTGTGCCGCCTTTACTTAATTTACTATATATGAAAATGAATGAAATAGTTACAACTAAAATAATGAAATATCATAAAAATAACAAAAAGGTCAGCATTCCAATGGGTTGATTTACTGGGATGCACCAAGCAAAAAAAACAACTAAGGAGATTTGAAATGTCTAGAACTGGGTTAAGAACCCTTCAGCATTTTATCAAACCCCGTAAGGACCGTGCTGACCCTCAACCTTGTGGAAGAAATGTGGTCGAAATAAACCATAAACCGAGATCACTTAACTCATAAAATCACATAGTAAAGAAAACAACAGTAAAAACCATGTTATAAAAAACATTTCAGAGTGATAGGCGTGTCAGGGTAAGAAGGGACGGACATGAAGCAATGCACCCATCATGCATAGTGTCCACTGTACAAGCCTCTGGAGACCGTGTTATGCTCTGGGGTTGATCAGTTGGTCAGGTTTAGACTCAGCAACGTTATGGAACAATAAAATGAAGTCAGCTGAGCACCTGAATGTACTCAATCACCAGGTTATCACATCTATAGAGGTTTTCTTCTTCCCTGATGGCACTGACATGATCCAGGACACAGAGTGTGAGAGAACATGAGGATCATTTTCACACATGACCTGGACACCACAGTGTGTGTAATCAAAGCTAAAGGAGTGGTGGAAAGGATTAAAATTTAATGGAGGGGAGGGGGATTAACCCAAATATCTAAGAAACAGGTAGGTCTTTAGTTCATTCCACCATTCAGTTGCAGGAACAGGACGCAGGTGACTGATCTACACAGACGATGGTGTTTGAGTGTATTTTGATCAGACACTCCAGGAGCTTAACCCTGAGCAGCAGCGAGCCTGAATCCTAAAAAACCAACAAAACAAACCCTGTTTCAGGAAACACACGGCTACAGCAACGTTGTGCTGATTTACAAATATAACCAAAGACCAATGTTCATCTAATGCCAGTAGTAATGTTACTGCGACATTAAGACAACAGAACATCACCCATGCATTTCCATATAGTGCTCCCTTTACATAGTGAGCTTTCTATAATGTACATCGTACATTAGAGAATAGGATGGTGACATCAGAATGCAAGGCATTGTGGGAGTTTAGGACACAGAGGCTGTGATAGAGACAGTTATGAGCCATAACTACTCTTATGACCTGTGAGGAAAACGTCTCACACACGGACCTGTAATATCATCTAAAGCAACAAGTTTGTGTGTTTGTGGCATTTACACTCAGGTAAACTACAAGCAAACACATTTTACTGTGATGTCATTACCATATAGTGCTACTGCTACTCAGCTAGTCTGCTGCAGAGGTACATGACTAATTAAAAAAACTCTGTCTGGTTTTTAGACAAATCAGACAATGACCTGAACATTATCCTGTCTGTGTCTCATCATCACACCTCAGGCACATGGAGGTCAAAGGTTTAATGAGAGGTTAGTGACAGCAAACTGAACGCATATACACCGGGTGAAAGCAAACAATGTCAGTGAAGACTTCAGATACTGAAAAATTTAATAAAAAAGTGAAAATCTCTTGCACTGAAAAGTTGATGGCCCCTGGGTACTCCTTGTGTTTGTACTGAACAAACTTTTGAGTTTCGACCGGCACTAGGACCTGGAAGTAATGCGGTCGCAAACCAGGAAGTATAAGAGGAGTAAACAAACCACAGCTTAACGCTCAGTCATTGAGTTCGCAGGAGAGATGAGAATCACTCACTGGGTCACCTTCTCTTCTCCACCATCACGACCAACTGCTCCTGTCTCACGGTTCAAGTACACCTCCAATTTGGCCACAAACGAATCAGAAGTGCTGCATTCATCGACTCCGGGGCAGCAGGTAAGTTCATTGACTCTTCTTATGCCAAAAAATTAGGGGTAAAATTTGAGGCGTTATCCCAGCCCGTTCGGATTACATCTGTCGGTGGTCGACCCCTATCCACCAGCCCAATTACCACCCAGACTCAACCAATCACCCTCTTCATTGACCAACACCAAGAACAGCTCCGTTTTCACGTCACCTCCATCTCTTCGCCTCCCATCATCCTTGGACATCCCTGGTTACTACAATACGACCCCCTCATCTCCTGGACACAAAACCGAATTTTACAGTGGGGCGCGACCTGCACCGAACTATGCCTAAGGGTGTCGGGTGGGACGTGCTCTAGGGAGTCCGAGGCCCCTGACGTCAACACCAATGCTATCCCAGCGGTGTCGACTATTCCACCTGCAGTCTATCATCTGGATACCACCCACAGACTAATGGTCAGACGAAGTGGACCAACCAACACCTGGAGCGCTATCTGAGATGTTTTATCACCAATCGTCAGCGCGCCTGGGCTCGCTACCTCATCTGGGCAGAACTGTCACACAATTTTCATGTATCTTCAGCCATGACGTTAAGCCCATTTGAGGTATGCGGCTTCCAACCTTCAATGTTCAACCACCAAGAACCGGAGGTTGATGTGCCGTCCGCCCAACAGTTGGTCCGCCGGTGTCTGCGGCTGTGGAACCAAGCCAATCGATCCATCCAGCAGGCCAACACCCGTTATACCACCCAGCATTGCCATCGACACCCCCTGGGATGATTGTACCACGTAGATGACAAGGTGTGGCTCTCCACAAAAAATCTCCATCTTCACACGGAATCACGCAAACTATCACCCAGGTTCATCGGTCCATACCGCATCACCCTACGGATAAACCCAGTCACCTACCGGCTCCAGCTGCCTGCGGCGCTCCGGATCCATCCAGTATTTCACATCTCCCAACTGAAACACTTCACCACCTCTCCAATGGACAGGGGGGTACTGTCATGCACACTCTTTCTGCGACCGGCACTAGGACCCGGAAGTAATGCAGTCGCAAACCAGGAAGTATAAGAGGAGTAAACAAACCACAGCTTAGCGCTCAGTCATTGAGTTCGCCCATGTTGGTTCAGGCTGTCCGTCTACCAATTTGTGAGTACTCACCTTCTTGGGTTTTGCTTTCTGATTTTGAGTGTGTGCTTATAGGGCGCGGGTTAAATTTGTGTTTTTCCCTTGCTCCCCTTTTGTGAGAGTCCTTAAACTAATTTGCGTGGTTATCCTGCCTATTTGCTTTCTTCCGCGTTTGGGTTTACCATCCACGCTACATTGGGCTAACCGCTAAAGCTAGGTCTTCTGGTCACCGAGGTTAGTTCACCCTGACAGTTTTCTTTGTGTTTAGGACTTTAGTTGGTGCGTTGGTGCGATTATCATGTAGCAAGAACTGAAAAATAAATGCAGGTGTGTATAATATCACAGATTATTATTGTTCAGTAAAAGTCAGATGTTAATTTACCATGGACTTTTTTTTCCCATTGGAGTCCTTGTCTAATGGAACGTGTTTAAATGAAGCATGAGTTATGATGATTATCACCATTAGACGGCCTTCAATCAGCCATTTCAAGGATTTTGTGGACCAGATGCTTATCTGCAAGAAACATTTTAGAAAACCTGAGCTGTTCTAAAATGCTACAAGTGTATATTTTAAAAACCAAAACGTGCTACCTATTGTATGGCAAACTGCTCTAAATAATAATAATTTTTTTTTTTAAAAACATGCGTTTAATGGTGTTATTTTTTTGCTTGCATTTAATTTAAATGTAAATATTGTCATATGGTTGGGAGAACAAGAAAGCAGTGTTGTTCCACTGTTCAGTGTTGGCAACGTTTTATGGATTTACAAATATAACCAAATACCAACGTTCTTCTAATGCCAGCAGTAATGTTACTGCGACATTAAGACAACGGAAATGGTCCTCTGTCAGTGTGGACAATCAGACAGGCGGACAGACAGACAGTGTTTTGGAGATTTTTTTTTTTTTAATATTCAAACTGCTGCTCGTTTCAGTCTCATCATCAACACGAACCCATCACAGCAATGTCGGTTAAAAACAAAACACAATGAACCTGGACCGGAAACACAATCCTGTGGTTCACCACAATGAAAAAATCCCAGTATGTCCTACTGAGACATGCCACTGTCTTCAATTTCATAATTTTTTATTTAATTCAACAAATTACCCTAAACTCCTCTCACCTTTAATTATTCTCTATTTACAGCTACACTGTCTCGAGTCCCGGTGGAACCTGCGCAAAACTGTCTAATGTCACATTACCTTCCTGAAGGAGTGTTATACTGCTACTGCCATACACACACACGCACACACACACACCGTCATTTTACACGTCTATACCTTTATATTTATATACTTATATCACGATTTACACTTTAATTTTGTACATTCTGTTCCATGTGTAATTTATATATTTCTGTTTTAATAATTTTTTCTTTTGTAAATTTGTCAATTTCTACATTTTTAGCCATTTCAAATTTTTACATTTGAATTTTTTTATTTTATTTTATTGTAAACTCTATCTTTATTGTAATACTCTCTACTGCAATATCTTCATTGTATTGGAATCTTTCTAGTTTAGGTCACAGACAGTGGTGTAAGCAGTTCACTGCATATCAGTGTGTGTAGACGTTCTCAAGACGTATTTGTTTCTTAAGTACTTGGACTAATCACCACCCCCCACCCCCAACTGTAAAAAAAAAAAAAAAAACTTCCCAACTGTAAATGTAAATGTGTATTGTTGTGCACATGAGGAATAAAATTTGAATTATTGCAATAAATCCTGTTTGACTTTTCACTCAGACTCTTACACAAGTGCAGGCGTATCAGGACTCTTACACAACTGCATCATTTACAGAGTGAAGAAAGACAAAAGGATGATTTCACTCTTCTTCAAAATATCAACATTCCCATGTATGTGGTTGTGTGTGTGTGTGTGTGTGTGTGTGTGTGTGTGGTTGTGTGTGGTTGTGTGTGTGTGTGTGTGTGTGTGTAGGTGAAGGGCCATGTTTCATATCAGGTGATGGTGGTGGAAAAAATCCATCACACAGCTCACCTGTTCCCTCCACCTCTCTGTGAAGAGCAAAATTCCCCATTGACGACACTGACTGTGTACGTGAGAGAGAAAGAGACAGAGACAGACAGAGAGAGAGAGAGAGAGAGAGAGCTTTATGTTGCTCTCAGGTGCTGAATCAGATGGGGCTGTACCGTGATGTAAGTTTTCAGTCGCACTCTGTTCACCCAGAGGAACAGCAACCAGAATCATCTGGTTCATTCCACCTGTAACCAACACACACACACACACAACACACACACAACACACACACAACACACACACACACACACAACACACACACACACACGCACACACACACCTGTGCTGTACCTGGTCACAGTAGAGTCAGAGGGAAATCTGAACCTTTTGCTCACAGTCTGTTTAATCAGATTAAATGTCTCTCTCTCCCTCTCTCTCTCCCTCTCTCTGTCTGTCTCTGTCTCTCCCTCTCAGTTCAGTTCAGAGGAGTTTTATAGGCATGAAAGTTAATAAAAATATTACATTGTTGTCAAAGCAATTATAAAACATTAATTATATTATAAATAACTTCAATTTAAATATATAAATCTATATAAATATTATAAACATATTAGAAATGAAAGGATATCATATTAGGTAGACACAAATGAACCTCCCTAATGAACTAATGAATGAACAAATTTTTTAGTTAGTTAGGAATATTCAGGTATAATATTCTCTCTCTCTCTCTCTCTCTCTGTAAGTGTGTTAAATGTTGCTGTGATTGCGAGGCGTGTTTTAAGCATGTAATTTGGCACAGTTGTGTTAAAGCCTCAGTGTGGGTCTGAAGGTTACAACACAACAGAGTTTACATAAGGGGAGTCAGCCACTCTGTTTTAATCTTTAACACACACACACACACACACACACACACACACACACACACACACACACACACACACACACACACACACACACACACACACACACCTAAGAAAGAGGCCAAAGACAAATGAAAGAGGATGCCCCCCCCCCCCCTCTTGTGTTGATTAGGATCAGCACATGTTATATCTTCTCTATACTCACCTGTATGTAATGAACACAGAACACTGAGACTGAGTATAAAATCTTCAGTGTAGAAAAACTCACAGACCCAGTACAGAACTAAACTGGTTTCCACTGGCTGTGGAACTCCGAGGCCCAATGGAGAAGCTGGTTTCTGAAGATTCCACTATCTCTAGTCTTTCTGTACTGTGGATCAGCGCTAGTCTTAAGTCTCCATGTTGTTTCTTTTGTTTTTATTAGAACCCTGTGTTAATGTATCGGTTCTGTACTCTGGGTTTGTGTGTTTATTGAAGAGGTTAAATAATGAGATGAACAGCGTGCACTAAAATCGAAAGACTTCACGGAGCCGTTGGAGTGGGCCAGACTGTACAGCTGTGATGCAGGACGATGGAGGTGATTTTGAGTTCCTCAGTTGGATGATGAACCTCCTGTGGGTGGATCAGGGATTGAGTTTTCGACTGTGCTGAATGAAGAGTCAGAGAGCAGCGGGTGAAACGTACCTCAGTGTGGCGATGAAGAAAGCAGAGGGTTGAGCACTCAGAGTGGCAGCAGACGGGTGAAGTTAAGCAACGTCTCCATTGTGGTGACTTCACACACACACACACACACACACACACACACACACACACACACACACACACACACACACACACACACACACACACACACACACACACACACACACACACGCTAGTTGTGAAACAGTCGGGACACTCAGCATTAACCTTTATCCTTGACACACAGTGTATAAGATTCGGTTCCAAAGCTGCAGTAGATTAACGAGTTGTGTCCTGACCCTCGGCGCGCGTGCGCGTGTGTGTGTGTTGGTCGCACTCTCGTCCGGGCCGCTCTCTGCTTCAATCTTATCAGGAGACTCTCCAGCTGTTCGCTCGCTGCTCACAGTTTCCACTCCAATATCACTTGCTCCTAATCAACTGAAGGAAAGAATTTATCCAACTCTGTACCTGCGTCCTCCAGCTCTCTAAACATACGTCTGGGTTTAACATTCTTACTGAAGCTCTATTTACTTTTACACACACGGACAGGTTTAAAGAAACTCAGCCACGTTTAATGGATTCAGTTCCTGGAGGTTAGATTTCATGGTTTCTCTACAGTAAACTCCTTCAGCTTCACCTCTAAATTTCTATTTTTTACTTTTTATTTTATGATAAATTATTGCTCATAACACAGGAATTGTTTGAAAAGTCTGCACTGGTGTGGAGCAGGAAACATCTGGACGTCTGAGACTCGGTGGCATCATGTGATTAGTTTGTTTAAAATCAAACATGAATTCTTTTATCCTGAACTTGGTGTGTGTTTCAGTTGTTCCAATAATTCTGATAATTAACCTGAGATCTAAAGTCTTCACTGTGTGATCTGTTGTATGCTCCTCAGACTCATGTGCTCCTCAGTGCAGCTTCTGTCCGTGATTCTGTTAATCAGATAATGTGTGTGCTGTACGGCATTGAGGAAAGTCCTACATCCAAGAAGCAACAAATAATCAAAAAGTGAACTAGACCTGCTGATGTGTCCTGATGTTCACAGACTTACTGTATGAACAGTTGGATCTTTATGGGTTTGGTTAAATCGTCTTGGACCTGCTTTCATAAACTGCAAACAGATATCTGTGTCTTTGGGATCAATGAGCTGCGTTTGATCATGAGCCTCAGACCCACAGCATGGGTGCAGGACAACTTCACTGAATCAATGATAAAAACAAGAAAGATCTAATACAGAGAGGATTAATGCACACTATACAACATCAAATGTAAAACTACAAAGCTTCCCAACGATCATTAACTGATGCTGCCAAGCAAAACTTGATTTTTAAATGCATTTTGATTAATTTTTAAACACTACATTTGTAACGCTAATAACGTAATGTTATTGGCATTGGTAAATGTAATTTATTTGCATGCATTTGAAATGTAATTTGTTATATTACTGCAATATCAGGAAAAGTAATTAGATTACAGTAACACTATACACAGTACACACACTACACACTATACACACTAGACACTATTTTATTCGTCACTCACACAGTCATACACAGTATGATATGAAGTGAAATGGTTATATGACTGCTGTCGACCTCATTATTACAAAAGAAAGTTTTAGTGCGAATGCGAGAATTCAAAAGATTGTAACTTAAATTTACATAATATACAAGCAATAAGAATGAAAATTTAAATTAAAATACAATAGAATAAGATAGAAATATAAAGAAATTTAAGAAAATATAATAAAAATAGAAAAATATATATATAGTAAAATGAAATATAATAGAAATGTAATGTAGTGCAGTGTAGAACTGTGTGCAGTTATTGGCAAGATAATGTGCAAAATTGCAGTTCAAGTTCACAGTGTGCAAATAGTGCAAATGTTCCAGGTCCGAACGTATGTGTGTGTCCTAGTAAAAAGTAAAAGTTTGTAGTCCTGAGGTGTGCAAAATGTGCAAGTGTGTGAGTGTTAATTCCTGAGGTCTTTCACTATCTTCCTGGCCTTGGTCCAGCACTACTTGTTGTAGATCGATGGAAGGTCATGTAGGTCGGTGTGGATGATGCGCTCAGCTGATCGCACCACCCTCTGTAGAGAAGGAGAGGAGGAAGGCGTGATCAAAAGCAGAGAGAGAAGAGGAAAGGTAAGAGTTTAGGAGTGAAAGTAGGGACCTTGAATGTTGGGACGATGACAGGGAAGGGAAGAGAGTTGGTTGATATGATGCAGAGAAGGAAGGTGGATATACTGTGTGTCCAGGAGACCAGGTGGAAAAGTAGCAAGGCCAGAAGCTTAGGAGCAGGGTTCAAATTGTTACCATGGTGTGGATAGGAATAGAAATGGATAACGAGTCATTCTGAAAGAGGAGTTTGTAAGGAATGTTCTAGAGGTGAAGAGAGTATCAGATAGGGTGATGAGTCTGAAGCTGGAAATTGAAGAGATAATGTTGAATGTTGTTGGTGGTTATGCTCCACAGGTAGGATGTGAGTTAGAAGAGAAGGAGAAATTCTGGAGTGAATTAGATGAAGTGATGCAGAGCATCCCCAGAGGTGAGAGAGTTGTGATTGGTGCAGACTTCAATGGACATGTTGGGGAAGGGAACAGAGATGATGAAAATGTGATGAGCAGGTTTGGTCTTCAAGACAGGAATGTAGAAGGACAGATGGTGGTGGACTTTGCAAAGAGGATGGAAATGGCAGTAATAAATACTTTCTTCCAAAAGAGACAGGAACATAGGGTGACATATAAGAGTGGAGGCAGAAGCACTCAGGTGGACTACATCTTGTGTCGACGTTGTAATCTGAAAGAGATCAGTGACTGCAAGGTGTTGGTAGGGGAGAGTGTAGCCAGACAACACAGAATGGTGGTGTGTAAAATAACCCTGGTGGTGAGGAAGGTGAAGAGGACAAAGGCAGAGCAGAGGACAAAGTGGTGGAAGCTGAGAAAGGAAGAATGTTGTGTAGACTTCAGGGAGGGGTGGTCAGGAGGTGCTTTCAGTTGACTGGACAACTACAGCCAATGTGTTCAGGTAGACAGCTAGGAGGGTACTTGGTGTATCATCAGGTAAGGGAAAAGTGGACAAGGAGACTTGGTGGTGGAACGTGGAAGTCCAGGAGTGTATACAGGAAAGACTAGCTAAGAAGAAGAGGGACACTGAGAGGACTGAAGAGAGTAGACAGGAGTACAGGGAGATGCAGCGTAAGGTGAAGGTAGTGGTGGCAAAGGCCAAACAAAGAGCATATGAGGACTTGTATGCTAGGCTGGACAGTAAGGAGGGAGAGGTGGATCTGTACAGGTTGACAAGGCAGAGAGATAGAGATGGGAAGGATGTGCAGCAGGTTAGAGTGATTAAAGATAGAGATGGAAATGTACTAACAGATGCCAGGAGGGTGATGGGAAGATGGAAGGAGTACTTTGGAGGAGTTGATGAATGAGGAAAATGAAAGAGAACAAAGAGTAGAAGAGGTGACTGTTGTGGAGCAGGAAGTAGCAAATATTAGTAAAAGTGAGATGAGAAGGGTGTTGAAGAGGATGAAGAGTGGAAAGGCTGTTGGTCCTGATGACATACCTGTGTAGGTATGGAAGTGCTTAGGAGAGGTGGCAGTAGAGTTTCTGACTAGTTTGTTTAAGAAGATCTTGGAGAGTGAGAGGATTCCAGAGGAATGGAGGAGAAGTGTATTGGTGCTGATTTTTAATAACAAGGGAGATGTGCAGAGCTGTGGCAATTACAGAGGTATAAAGCTAATGAGCCATACAATGAAGCTGTGGGAAAGAGTAGTGGAAGCTAGGTTAAGGGCAGAAGTGAGCATTTGTGAGCAGCAATATGGATTTATGCCTAGAAAGAGTACATCAGATGCAGTATTTGGTTTGAGGATGCTGGTGGAGAAGTACAGAGAAGGTAATAAAGAGTTGCATTGTGTCTTTGTAGATTTAGAGAAAGTGTACGACAGGGTGCCGAGAGAGGAGCTGTGGTGTTGTATGGGGAAGTCTGGAGTGGCAGAGAGGTATGTTAGAGTGATGTAGGACATATATGAGAGGGCTAAGACAGGGGTAAGATGTGCTGTAGGTGTGACAGAAGAGTTCAATGTGACGGTGGGTCTGCATCAAGGATCGGCTCTAAGCCCCTTTTTGTTTGCTCTGGTGATGGACAGGATGACAGATGAGGTAAGACAGGAGTCTCCATGGACTATGATGTTTGCAGATGACATTGTGCTTTTTAGCGAGAGCAAGGAACAGGTGGAGGAAAGTTTGGAGAGGTGGAGGTATGCTCTGGAAAGCAGAGGAATGAAGAGAGGGACTCAAGAGGAACAGTGAGGCTACAGGGAGCAGAACAAAGAAGGTGCAGGATTTTAAGTACTTAGGGTCAACGGTCCAGAGCAACGGAGAGTGTTCAAAGGAGGTGAAGAGGCTGGTACAGGCAGGTTGGAATGGGTGGAGAAAAGTGTCAGGTGTGTTGTGCGATAAAAGACCACGAGAATTAAAGGAAAGGTGTACAGGACAGTGGTGAGACCAGCAATGCTCTACGGCTTAGAGACAGTTGCACTGAAGAAAAGACAGGAGGCAGAGCTAGAGGTAGCAGAGCTGAAAATGTTGAGGTTCTCTTTGGGAGTGACAAGGATGGATAGGATCAAGAATGAGTTTATCAGAGGGACAACCCATGTTAGATGTTTTGGAGATAAAGTCAGAGAGGCCAGATTGAGGTGGTTTGGACATGCTCAGAGGAGAGAGTGTGAATATATCGGTAGAAGGATGCTGAGGTTGGAACTGCCAGGCAGGCGGTCTAGAGGAAGACCAAAGAGGAGATTTATGGATGCGGTGAGAGAGGACATGAAGTTAGAGAAGAGGATGCAGAGGATAGGGTTAGATGGAGGCAGATGATTCGCTGTGGCGACCCCTGAAAGGGAACAGCCGAAAGACAAAGAGACACTACACTCACACTACACACACTACACACCCCACACATTACACACACACTGCACACACTATGCACACTATACACACTACACACACTATACACACTACACACACATACCTGTATGTGTGTAAATTCCACACATATGCTTGCACTCTACACTAAATAAACATTCACATTATACATTATGTGACAGTGACCATACCTAACTTTTATCTCTCCTCTTCTGCTCTCCCCTCTCCTGTTCTCTCTCCCCCTCTCTCTTATTTCCTCTCTCTTCGAGCTACACATGTTGTTCCTGAGCTGCCAGTGATTCAGGCTCCCTCTGCCCTCCGGACCTGTCTGACTCATCCTGGTGCCCCGCTTCTGGTTGGAGATCTCGTCACATGGATGCCCTGTGTGTCTCTTTGAGATGCGTGTGGTGTCTGTCAATTGATGTTGACAGCTGTTTCTCTGAGGACTTGATTTGGCTGCAGTTCCTCGATAGTTCAGGACTGGAATTTCCTACAAGTCTACCTGAGCCTCCAATAATTACCTGGACTCCATATAAACATCAATTAACATCAACTGTTCTCAAGGTTTCTTCCTATTACCATCTCAGGGAGTTTTTTCTTGCCACCGTCCCCCTCAGCTTGTTCATCAGGGACTATCTGACCATTTTGATTCATACACATTAACATTCCATACAAACTTAAATAATTCTTTTGATTGTGTAAACCTGCTTCAATGACAATTGTTAAAAGTGCAATTAAAATAAAATTTAATTTAATTGAATATGGAACTTTTTAATATTACACTTTGTTCTCTGCTGATGAATAAAGTGCAGGACAGTAACAGTTTTCTTTATATCAGACACACGTACACTGATTACACCAGCAGGTCTCTACAGGACTGAGATAAAACTATACAGGGGCGTGGCAGTCTCGCTCTGTGACTCCTCGTTCCTTCAGCCATCAGTCTCACTCTGACTGGTAATAAGCTGTTATAAAAGCATGCTGTGTGTGTGATTATACTGTCCGGTCTGTGGTGTCTGAGGCTATGTGCTGTGTATTTGTGCCCCTGAGGAAACTTTGTGCTTTTGTCCTGAAAAGTTGTTTGCGAACCTTCTGGTTAAGCTGAGAAGAATGTGTTTCTCTACAGAGCGAATGTGGAGCCGTGACCCGGACGCTGGATTCATTTACATCGGATCGGTTAGATTTGTTCTTCTGTCGTGTCCAGATCACTGTCTGATTATTAGACAAACCGTTACACACACACACAGACTTTAAGCACTGAGGACTTTAATTACTGAACAGTTCCAGCTTTAAGCCATTAAACTTGACGCAGAATTAAAAGCTTTGTGAGTTGTAGTTGAAGTTAAATGTAAGTGGTTCATGTTTCTGAAGCTACGTTTATAATTTACATTACAACTGGAAAACTGAAAACAGCTGCTGTTACCAGATCTTATAATCACTTTATTACATTATTATATCAGGATCAGACGTTCAGAGCTGCAGTAAAGTTCAGATACAATCAGCGCAGGGATACTTCCTTATTTCCTCATTATACTGTATGTCACATATTATGAGCGTGTGTTTGAATTACAATATCTTTTATTGACTTTGGAATTTTATTTTTTTCAAAAGGGGATTTCTTTCAGTCAAGAAGCCAACCTGTCTTAGACTGAAGCTTTAATGTTTTAATAATTTATATTAAACTGAGCTGCAGGTTATGAGATTCACAGACATTATAAACCCTGCACCAACCTCTACACACACACACACTCTCTCTCCCTCATACACACAAATAATTTTTAGACAGAAAACCAGAAAAACACGGCAGAGAGATTTTTTGGTTTATTAAAAAACAATATAATTTCAAAAATAAATACGCATTTAATGTTAAGCTAAAAAAAGTGTTAATATTTATTTCTTAAAGACGCAAATAAATAGATTATGAAAATAGAATGGACATGAAAAAAAATCTGTTTTAATACAAATAGAAGAATGTCGGTGGTTTTGTTGGAAAAAGTCTGGCTCTCGTTACATTTTACATTCCTCGTGATTCATCAGCGTTTTACTGAGAAACATGGTTTCCTCTCTCGGTGTAGACGAGTCAAGAATGTCCAAGGAATCGTTCTTTCTGATCGGAAGATGGGCAGCGCCATTGCAAACAAAACCACATAGCAACGAAAAACACAACAGCAACACGAACGTAACACTGAATATAAATAAATCAATTTAAATACACTGAAGAATACTGAAACTATCTCATAAATTAGACGTAGTGGACTAGAAAGAGGGCTCGGTCTGTCATTATTTCTATTATTATTATTATTATTATTATTAATAATTATTAAAGAATGATTGATGATGACGATGATGACGAAATGTCCATGTTGAAAACTGGAATCACATTAACAGAAGTCTACAGTAAATATCCCTTTATTATTTACACGATGGTGGAGTCGCATCCTCGTCGTCCAATCAGAGAGCCTTTCAGTCCAGTAAAGTCCTGTCTACTCTGAGGCTCAGGGTTCAGTACATCTCTATGAGACCTCTGTCCATCTCCATCTCATGGTGCAGGACTGACACTCGTCCCCTCGTCTTTGTAGCAGCATTACACATTGTCTTCTCTCTCTGTATATAACTGTGTGTTCATATATTAATTGATTAAAACCTACAGCTGGGCTGATGGTGTTTTCATCATATCTGTGTGTGTGTGTGTGTGTGTGTGTGAGTGTGTGCGTGTGTGTCTGGTCCACAGGATGTTAAAAAAGTGCCGAGATTAAAGATTCCTTCATTCAGTGCTTGGCTGAGACCAGCGTCGTCGTCGTTATCGTCATCTCCTCGGTTTGTCACATCTGTGCAGGAAAAAAGAAAAACAGAGCCATGAGTCACCGTGTTCACGAGGGTGTGGACGAGGGCGTGACCCGTGTCCTGTACAGCTCCGAACATCATCAGTAGTGCAGTATACAGAGTGTAGGGATGTTAATCTCTGACTGTAGAGAGCTGAGTCCCAAATCACTGCATGTGTAGTACACTAGGGTGAGTGTAGAGTCGCCTCATATCCAACAACACACACACACACACACACACACACCTTATTATTATTATTATGACAAATATTAAGTTAGTGCAGTAGTGTTCTGGGTTTCATTTCTGATTAAATGGTGACGTGATTAATGAATTATGTTTCAGGATCATGATTAGAGGAGAAGCAAGCAGCATGGACATGTGTGTGTGTTTGTGGGTGCGTGTGTGTGCATTTGTGTGGGTGCGTGTGTGTCAGGTGATATTAAAAATGTTTTGTTAGGTACACAGTTTGTTTGATGTTTTGTTACAGACTTTCTCTCTGAAGCACGACACGCTCTGTAGTGCACCTCTACAAGGAGTGTGATCAGTATAAAATAAAGAAGTGCACCTGGCGGGGTGTGTGTGTGTGTGTGTTTGTGCGTGCTTGTGCGTGTGTGTGCGCGCGTGTGTGCGTGAGACGGAATGTGCTTGGTATGACATATATCTACGTTTAATGGCAGTGACATCTCACCTGTCAGTGTGTGTGTGTGTGTGTGTGTGTGTGTGTGTGCGCGTGCGCGCGTGTGTAGTATACGTGTAATGTGGTGTGTGACAGGAGGTCGGTGCGTCCTTCTCACCTAAGCGCCGTGTGACAAGGGAAGGACGGGACTTTACATTTCTATTAAACACACACACACACACACACATATACACACATACATATACACACACACTCCGTGCCCATCCAGGCCCTGTGGCTGCGTTAATGAGTATGAGGTGAGGTGGAGGTCTGGCGCATGCACGAGCGTTCAGAGTGAAAAGGCGACATGCAGAAAGAAACCCAGGAACCAGACAGAGACACAACGCTGCATCACACACACACACACACACACACGAGGATGTCACATCACACGCGGCGAGGTGATGAACAAACCTGCAGGCTCTCTCGTTTAGCTCGAGCTGCCTGGACCTGCACTGAGACTGAGACAGTGTACAGGAACACCTGCAGGAGAGAGGATCCTGCACAAACCAGTGCTTCTTCCTCTCCGAGCAGGGAGTACAGCGACTGTAAGACAAGCAGGGGGGAGAGAGAGAGATGAGGAGGGGGTGGACCGGGGGGGGGACAGAAAGAAAGAGAGACAGGGTAGACGGAGATAGAGACAAGGGGGACAGAGAGAGAGAGAGACAGGGGGAGAGAAAGACAGGGGGGACAGAGAGAGAGGGGGGGATAGGGGGAGATAGAGAGAGAGACAATGGGGACAGAGAGAGAGAGAGAGAGACAGGGAGGGAGAGAGAGGGGATGGGGTGGGGTGGGAGACGTCTAAGCCAAAGATCTGACACAAGCACTATTTTATCAAGCAGAGAAAAAGAGGCTTTTTGTCCTGAGCACAAGACAATTCACTACCCTATAAATTACCCACAATGCACTGTGCTGTGTAGTTTTGCACAATTTTGGAGTCAAGGCTGAGACTCAGTTAGTGTTTCACAGAAACCTGTTCAGATTAAAGGCTTCACCCTAAATGCGTGCGCACGCACGCGCACACACGCACACACACACACACACACTGCTCTCTCTCGCTGACCTTTGACCTCTCTGGGTTTTCAGTTGAAACACACTCATTAAAGCACGGACTCTAATTAGACTGAGAGCCAATACAACCCACACACACACACACTGCTGCGTTCAGAATAAGCAGGAGAGATTCAGCCATGCGAGAGTGTGTGTGTGTGTGTGTGTGTGTGTGTGTGTGTGTGTGTCCTCATGAGCAGGAGCAAGTCTGCATTTGGCTACAAAAAAGTATTAAAAGTGGATTTGACTTCTCTCACACACACACACACACACACAGATGTAGCTGGTTTAATTGTAAGTGTGTGTGCGTGTGAGTTTCTGGATTCAGGTTTGCAGTTTACTAAAAATAAATGCGCCCTGCCTGTTAATGTCGTGACACCTGTGACTATGATTAGAACAGGGAAGTGTGAGACAGCTGCACAGTGTGTGTGTGTGAGTGTCAGTGTGTGTGTGAGAGAGAGTGTGTGTGTGAGGGTGGTCTGAGTGTGACATACACACGCACAGACACCCGTCTTATAGCCATCATTAACATTAACCTTTAATACATCAGCTGTCTGTTTAATGCAGGCAATGTGTGTGTGTGTGTGTGTGTGTGTGTGTGTAGCACAGCGATGGATAATTAGCATAATCATGGGTGTTAGCATTAGCATAAGCATCCAGCTGACTGCTTCTCATTTATTTACAAATAAAAAAATCACTCTCTCACTTTCCCTCACACACACACTCACTACACAAACACACTAGACACACACACTACACACTCTCTCCCTTACTCACACACACACTGTACTTACTATTCTTTCTTTGTCTTCAACACTTCTGGTTTTGGTCTGAAAAAGTAAACAGTAAAATAACAGTCAGTATAAACACTGAACGTGTGTGTGTGTGTGTGTGTGTGTGTGTGTGTGTGTGTGTGTGTGTGTGTGTGTTAAAGCTACTTACTTGCAGAGACAGTGTGTGTGTTCTGTGAAGCTCAGCAGAGTTTTGTGTTCTCCTACACCTGGTTTTATTCTGTACAACTACACACGCACACACACACACAAAGAAACAAGCATAAGACTTTAATGTTAGAGGTATAAAAGCAGTAATAATGTATTGTGTGTGTGTGTGTCTCACCTCCAGTGTGACATTGTGTGTGTGTGTGTGTGTGTGTGTGTGTGTGTGTGTGTGTGTGTCTCACCTCCAGTGTGACGTTGCGTGTGTGTGAGGCGACACACTCGAGCGCCTCATCGTTACAGCAGCCTCCACAGCGCTGCAGCACGACGCAGGATGGCAGGTAGGTGAGGTGTGTGTCGTGTGGATACTCGTCCTGTACCTGCACCAGCGTCTCCCTCGGGTTACACCTGCTCTTACTGTACACCTCCATAAAAGCTACCACTGCGGGCACACACACACACACAGAGAGAGAAAATATGTTAACATACTGCACAGAGTAGTCTGGAGGGAGGAACAGAGCTTGTGTTTTATGTTAGACTAAATACATCTGTCTCACACACCTGACCTGTCTAAGTGGAGGACACTTATGTCTGACATTGCAGTGTGCTGGTGTTTATGGTGACGTGATTTCCCACTGCTGCATTACATAATGTCCTAATAACACACACACACACACACACACACACACACACACACACACACAGTAAATCTGTAAACACACTGTAAACATTTAAGATGGTTCACCGTGTGTGTCGACATCACTGTGTTTATTAGCATTGGTTAAACTGTTTCTACATTCAGAAATGTGACACGAAGACTCTGTGTCTGTGTGTGTGTGTGTGTGTGTGTGTTATTAGGACATCATGTAATGCAGCGGTGGGATATCACGTCACCATAAACACCACCACACTGTAAACACACACACACACACACACACACACACACACACACACACACACACACACACACACACCAAAAATAACAGCCCTATAGTTAATGTTCTAATCAAAAATAACAGCCCTATAGTTAATGTTCTAATCCAGAAGAGTGCAGACTAGAGACAAGAAGGAGGACTGGGTATTCTTTTGTCTCCACACATCTAACACACACACACACTTGATCAGGCTGAGATCTGGAGAATTTGGAAGCGGGGTCAACACCTTAAACTCTTCATCAAGTTCCTGAACGAACGATGTGTCTGTGTGTGTGCAGTGTTCAGGGCGTGTCATCCTGCTAAAACAGGACACTGATATCCATCAACAGATGTTTAGGGACGTGGGACGTGTCAGAGTAACATTCACATGAAGGGCAGTACTCAAGGTTTCCCAGCATCACACTGTCTCCGCCCACCGACTTCTTCCCACAGTCCATCCTGGTGCCATGGGATTAACCCCAACCCCATGCTGCATCATCACCGACCCTGTATTCTGACTCCCACGCCCGTAAAAGGTTTAAAAACGTTTCTGCTTCTATGGGATTGGACCACACATACATTGCTCCCCACATGCATCAATGACCCCTGACCCCTACAACGCCATCAATGTTCACCGGTTCGCCTTGGAGCATGTCCCACAAGAGGTGTGGTTCTGGAAACGCGCTGATCCAGATGTCTAGACATCACAGGTTTTCAATGTCACTCAGGTCCATAGAGTGACAGAGGAGAGGAGGAGTAATAAAATGACGGTAAAGTTCTAAAGACCTCATAAGACTCTGATCTATACTTTGAATGTAACATTAAACTAATGATATCAATATCACATGATCATCAGCTGTGTAGTTCTCACACACACACACACACACACACGTACTGCACACAGAAGTGAGCAAACACACTTTTGGCCCTAAACAAAGTTAATAATCTGAGTATATTTCACTGTGTTAGCACACACACACACACACACACATACTGCTGTCTAGTCACTGTGACCTTGGGGATTAGTGGGAGAGAGAGGCTCAGCCTTCACTAATAAACACAGAGTTAGAGCCCAGTTAAAATCTCCAGCATTAGTTTAGTCTGAGCTTAATGTATAACCTCCACCTCCGCTCAGGGACACTACACACACACTACACACACACACTACACACACACTACACACAGAATCTCACATTAACTACACACTCACCTTCATTCTTGCTTTTTCCGTCTTTTGGTATGTAAGCCGCCTGCCGAGAGAAAGCATACATGGTTATTGTAGGGGTGTGTGTGTGTGTGTGTGTGTGTGTGTGTGTGTGTGTGTGTGTGTAAAGCAATACTATCACTAAATCCTGTATCAGGTGCCAGGTACAATTCTCAGAAACAATCAGACTGTACCACCACCTCCCCACACACACACACAAAATATCACACAAGTAATACACCAAAAAACTAAAACATGCATGAACATACTATAAAACGCACTACACACTCACACTAATACACTGTAACACACACTTGACTGACTGAGAGACTCCAGTAAAACCACTAAAGTAACAATGCACAGCAGTGTGCATATTCACTCCCCTGTTCCAACCTGCAGGTTTCTCACATCCTGCCACATATCCTGAGTCAGACTGAGCTTAAAACACAACTCTACACACACACACCTGACCGGTGTCTATCGATGTCAGTGTAGCCTTAGCATTATCCCAAGCGTTCTCTTGGTAAAGGTAAAGCTCCGCCTCCAGTCTACCACATACTCTCTCCGTCTCACCCTGGGCCGTCTCCTGTGTGTGTGTGTGTGTGTGTGTGTGTGTCCTGGCTCCTTCTGGGTTCTCCATCCTCTGGGGCTTTAGCTGAACGTTCTGTACCAGACTCAGAACCGGCTCTAATGCGGTCTGTTCATTAACGTGTGTAACATCATATCGTGTTAACCCTAGTTCTTCAAGAACAGGTGAACACACACACACACACACCATACTGAAGTCACATGACAGTTTAATTACACACAGCATGACTTCAAATTAAACCAAGACTAATTTAGAGGGTAAATATTTATGCACTCTGACACTGTCTGCGTTTGTCTGTAAATTATTTAGTAAATGAGAGGGATGTTCTGCACTGAGGCATCATGGGACTTTGGGGGGGGGGGGCATTTTAGCGCTGTTAGCTTAGCTAGATAAAGACACTTTGTAACAGTCACAAAGGGAGGCTTCTGATTGGCTAATTCAATCAAACTTATTCTCTGGCCTCGTTCATACAGGACACCTGTCTCACACACACACACACACACACACACACACACACACACACACTACAGTCTCAGTGAGAGGCATTTAAAAAGTGGACCAGAAATTGACAATGTAGGTTGCAGTGTGTGTGTGTGTGTGTGCGCGCACAGTCACGCGCTGCACCGGGTAAAGGCGGGCCGGTGGTGTGAGGGAGACGGGAACGCGCACGGGGGCGGGGCCGGTGGTGGGTATAACGGGGGCGTGGGGTGCAGGAGAGCGCGCGCTGCGGTTTGGGACACGGCCCGCGTGAAAATCACGGTGTATGGAGCGGTGTGTGCGCGTGTGTGTGCTGGGGGCTCACACACACACACACACACACACACACAAATAAATAATGTGTACGATTCATTTTCTTTCTTATGTTAAACCGGAAATGACGCAATCTGAGAGTGAAGTTACTGAATTAGACCACGGTGTGATCGGACAGGACACACACACAAACCTCGAGCGCGTGCGGTGACAATGTGCTGCATTATATATTACATACATATTAATGTTAATATCATCTGATTTATTATGCACATTAACACATTTATATAATCCTTTATTATAAACAAATGTCCTTCAAATTCTTACAGTATACTGCACCTTACTGTACTATACTTTATTTTAGTATTAAATAAATTATATTATATTTTAAAGAATTTTATTACTAAACACACACTATATATATATATATATATATATATATATATATATATATATATAATATGTATAATATACAATGTAACAGGCAGGGCTTTAATAATCAGCCACTGTACTATATTAATTTATTGTTAATGGATAATATATTATGTGTTTGTAAGAAGCCCTATATGTGTGTGAGTGTGCAGGGCTTTACTACTAAAGTGGATTACATACTACAGTGTTACTACAATATATCTAATAAAATCAGATTTTGTCATGACCACACATTACACCATCACTGTGATATCTATCTATCTATCTATCTATCTATCTATCTATCTATCTATCTATCTATATAGCTCTAGCGCTGTCACTGATAGACATACTGCAGTCCTTGAATTTTAGGTGAAGCATATATATATATTAGTCCTAAATTAATATTAAACATTTCCAGAAATAGTCCAACTGGACCAGGCGCGCGCGCGCACACACACCGCTCCTGCTTTGTCTCTGAGACAGTGAGCCTACTGGAGCAACTGTTCAGTGTGTGAAGAGTGTGTTTTCTATAAATGGCAGTAATACAGACTGATGTACTGTGCGTGTGTGTGTGAAACTCACCTTGAGAGCCGAGGCGTTCAGCAGCGCTGCCAGGAATAACTGAGCCCAATAAACCATAAAGTTCATGGCTGAATTTCCCAAACCGAACTGTGAGCTCACCGCCTCTCAAACACACCCCGCAAGACCAGCACAGATGAATAAATAAGTCAATGTAAGGTGAAGTGTATGTGTGCTGCAGGTGAAGTCCAGGGTCAGAGTAACTCCTCCATGGTCACACACACGCGTGCGGACGCGCACACACACCTGAGGTCCAATGTGCGCAACAATGAACTGTTAGGAATATCCTCGGTGATTAAATCCGGGCTCGGTTCCGGTGTCTGTACACACTGATCGTCCTGGAGCTCTGGTACCGCGGATTAAGGGTCAGAACCAGTTACACCGACAGGGCTCTCCACCCGGTACAGCTGCGTCCGTTCCTCTCCGCGGGAGTGTGTGTGTGTGTGTAAGAGATATACTCCCCGTGTAGCCGGTGTGTGTGTGCGTGTGTGTGTATGTATGTGTGATCTCTCAGTTCTCTCTCCGCGCTCCTCTCTCCGTGTACAGCACGACGCGCTCCTCCAATGGCTTTAACTCAGGCTTTTTTTTTTGGCTTTGAGCGCGTGATGGCCCGAGCTGATTGGTCTGACGTCAAGGCACAGAGTCCCCGCCCCCTTGTTGCGTCCCAAACCGCACACGTTAGCACTAGGTAGTGCGTGAGGCTTTATTGGGAGCTGGACAGGCACGCGCGCCTTCACACGAACTCAGTCACGTGGGATGTGACGTCATTCCGCACGATTCCACAGAGAGGGAGTCACGGCGGGGACCCCGGGGGCCAGGGGGAGGAGAGGGGTGAAATCATTTACATCCAAATAACCTCTAAACGTCATTTACTCATAATCATCATCATCATCATCATCATCTCCAGGTCAATACCAGATCATTATTTTAAGTCGAAATCACACACACACACACACACACACACACTTGAAGTACCAATATGATGAAATTATTGTTTTTAAGCTTTAATTGAGTGTGTCAGGTGTTAGTAAATGTGTGTGTGTGTGTGTGTGTGTGTGTGTGTGTATCATGCTGATGTACATTCCACATCATGTTGGTACTCTCTAGAGAAATAACGATGAAAGCTAATCCTCGTCATGCGTCAACGAGCGTTTTCTGATTAGCACCATGTTAACGGCTGAATGTCAGAGTGTTTGAGGTAAGTGGGCCGAACCCAGAGTTCTGACTGAACCCGAATCAGACCGAAGAGGAGACAGGCTCTGATTCAGGATTCTCTGTGTAATGTCACTAATTCCACTTCAGCATGGAGTCTAGACTCAGACCAGCCGTTATTACACATGTGTCTCCCAGAAACCACATGACCTCACACACACACACACGCACACACACACACACACACACACACACACACACACACACACACACACACACACACACACACACACTTTCCATTCAGCACATGTGTAGTGTTTGCACCATCAGCATCAGTTACACACAGAGTCACAGAGAGAGACGTATCGGAGCTTCAGACCTCGAGACAGCTGATAAACACAATCACCTCTTTTCCAGCCTCTACTACACTATCTATCACCTTGGCTTCTGCATGTGTGTGTGTGTGTGTGTGTTTTGTCTTGATGTTTCCATGTGACCCAGAGACAAGGATAATTCACTTTACATCTTCTCTCTCAACATGACCTCATGAAGAACTTAGAGTTTGTATAAGTAAAACAGCACACACACACACACACACACACACACACACACACACACACACACACACACACACACACACACACACAAAACATCCTGGTAAAGTGTGTGTGTGTGTGTGTGTGCGCGTGTGTGTGATAGGTTGTATGTTCTTAGACAAAACAGCAGGATATTAAAGGATAAGAGTGGATTAGTGAAGAATGGATTCTTATTGGCATATGTGCACCAGGTTCTCCAGGTTGGTTCTCAATGGGATTCAGGTCTGACCTTTGACTTGTCCACTATAGATCATTCAGCTTTCTGATTAAATGCTTTGACCCTGAATTTGGGACTACGTTCCTCCTGACAGATGACATTTCTCCAATGTTCTCTTGGTTCTCTTTTTTGTGTCATTTGACTGCAGCTATGGTCAGTGCTTTCCATGCTATCTTGGGAACTCTTATTGTGACCTTTGTGTACATGAGGTTTAAGGACCACATGTCTCAGTTTTTGTTGTCCCATGCTGAATGTTTTAATCTCTTGGGGTTTTGGTCATAAGAATTCATGGAAAATGGTGTGTCTCCTGAAACCTCATCATTGGTGGACTGCATTTACTTAAGAATTCAACTTTAATGAAAATGTATTAGGAACTAAACAATAGAAATGTGTAAAAGTAAATACACTGAGTTTTAACAAACATTTTAACATAACCAACAATGTGGATGTGTGTAGCCTATATTGTAACAAAATCCATTTCCCGGCTTTTATATCAAATATACATAATTGGGCCTCAGGACACTGTATATAGGTGTACTTGCTCTTTTGCTTACATGCAGCAATTGATTTAGATTTTTTATGGTCTACTGCTGAATGGAAAATTTTCTATATTGTATTTAACATTGATCTGATTTTGGCGAGATTATCAGCACTTTCTGGCTTTACCTTGGATTCCAAACATAATTCGTTAAGTGTGCTTGTAATCTAAAACACTCTTATATTAAATTTCTCCATTAGAAATAATGGAAACTCAGATGATTCATTCCACAACCCAAAAATATCCATATAAAAATAATTAATACAAAATATACACACACACGTACACACTTATACACACTAACGGAATCACTACTATCTGATGGAGTCAGAGAATCTGGAAACTGGAATCTTTAACAAGGAACCGCTCTAATGACACTGTCTTTTGGAACTCGTTTATCAAGTTAAAATGTGATAAGAAATTTTGCTTGGCTTGCAAACCGCTCGCAAACAGAGTTATTCGAAATCCATGATTTCACTGTATATTACTTTCATGATACGGTTTTATGTCTGTGAAAATTCATTCACACATACACATAAATAGACAATTGGAAGACCTTTGAAGGCAAAGCTGACCTGTTAGGGCGGGACGGTGTCCATCCCACTCGGGAAGGTGCTGCTCTCATTTCCTGTAGTATACAGTAGCTCATAGTCTCAGTAGAGGTCTAGTTAATCAGTGAAAATCCAGAGCCCTGGCCAGGGAGCAGACAGACAGGCTAAACCAACCGTCTGCTAGCTGCATAGAGTCGTCACTCAGGGTTCACCATATTGAGACTGGATCACCCCTATCCTGTCTTCACTGCATTGGCTCCCTATGAAATTTCGCATTGATTTTAAAATACTACTCTTGACATATAAAGCATTAAATGGTCTCGCGCCGCAGTATCTGAGCGAACTGCTAGTGTCTTATGATCCGCCACTCCTACTTCGATCAAAGGATGCAGGCTGCTTGTCAGTACCGCGTATTATGAAAACTACAGCGGGGGGCAGAGCTTTTTCTTACAAAGCCCCAAAATTATGGAATAGTCTTCCAAATAGTGTTCGGGACTCAGACACAGTCTCAGTGTTTAAGTCTAGTCTAAAAACATATTTATTTAGCCAAGCATTTTTATAAATAGATTTGCCATAGGTAAAGGAGCAGATCTGGGGGACTCATGGACGTAGAGTATTATGGTGAACTGGTATGTTTAGATGCTGTCTTCCTCACTCTCATTTGATCACTCAGGTTTGTTGACGTTGAGGTGATTGTTTGCTTTACATCTCAGGGAGCCCTCATGTTTGTGTTTCCTTCATGGCTCTCCTTTTTATTATGCTGTCATAGTTAGTCCTGCCGGAGTCCCTGCTTGCACTCTACAGTAAATATACATTCACATTATACATTATGTGACTGTGACCATACCTAACTGTCATCTCTCCTCTTCTTCTCTTTCTCCCCCTCTTTCTCTTTCCTCTCTCCCCCTGTCTCCCCCTTTCACTTTCTCTCTCTCTCTCTCTGTCGAGCTACACATGTCGTTCCTGAGCTGCCAGTGATCCAGACTCCCTCTGCCCTCCGGACCTGTCTGATCCATCCTGGTGCCCCGTTTCTGGTTGGAGGTCTCGTCGCATGGATGCCCCGTGTGTCTCTTTGGGATGCGTCTGGTGTCTGGGGATGATTCTATCTACTTAGAAGATGGTTCTGGCCTCGACTGGTGTTGTCAGCTGTTTCTCTGAGGAATTGATAATTCGATAGCTCAGGACTTTCTACAAGTCTACCTGAGTCTCCAATAACTACTGGACTCCATTTTACATCAACTATTATAACATCAATTAACATCAACTATTATAGCTGAACCTAACACTTAACACTGTATAAATGCAGATAATTTCCTGCTATCTGTTTTACCCAGATGAGGATGGGTTCCCTGTTGAGTCTGGTTCCTCTCAAGGTTTCTTCCTATTACCATCTCAGGGAGTTTTTCCTTGCCACTGTCGCCCTCGGGCTTGCTCACCAGGGACTATCTGAACATTTGATTCATACACATTCACATTCCATACAAACTTAAATAATTCTCTTGATTGTGTAAAGCTGTTTTGAGACAATGTCAATTGTTAAAAGCGCTATACAAATAAAACTGAATAGAATTGAATTGAATCCAGACTCCCTCTGCCCTCCGGACCTGTCTGATCCATCCTGGTGCCCCGCTTCTTCTTGGAGATCTCGTCACATGGATGCCCTGTGTGTCTCTTGGGATGCGTCTGGTGTCTGGGGATGATTCTCTCTACTTAGAAGACGGTTCTGGCCTCGACTAGTGTTAGCAGCTGTTTCTCTGAGGACTTGACAATTCGATAGTTCAGGACTGGAACTTTCTACAACTCTATCTGAGTCTCCAATAACTACCTGGACTCCATTTTAACATCAATTAACATGAACTATTATAGCTGAACTGCCTGCCACCTAAGACACTGTATAAATGCAGATAATTTCCTGCTATCTGTTTCACCCAGATGAGGATGGGTTCCCTTTTGAGTCTGGTTCCTCTCAAGGTTTCTTCCTATTAGCATCTCAGGGAGTTTTTCCTTGCCACTGTTGCCAGCGGCTTGCTCACCAGGGACTATCTGACCATTTTGATTCATACACATTCACATTCCATACAAACTTAAATAATTCTTTTGATTGTGTAAAGCTGTTTTGAGACAATGTCAATTGTTAAAAGCGCTATACAAATAAAATTTTATTGAATTGAATTGAAAATTCTCAGTCTTCCAGGTGATGTTATCTGGAAGTGGAATCATGTCAACTGGACTTCTTCTTAGTTTCACTACTCATCCTACATTAGTAGCTTCTTCACTCTAAGGAAGGTGAGTATAGGAGAGAGGGTGGTTAGAGAGTAAAGGGGAGAGAGCTGTTAGGGAGACAATAGAGGGAGATTAGAGAGAGCTGTGTAACAAACAGAAAGAGTAAGCAGAGTCCTTAAATGTGGCTTTCTTGGTGCATGTGTGAAGAGGTATTGATCTTCTTTGGGATAGATTAAAGATCAGCATGAAAAGTGGGATGTTGGTTTGAGTTGCTTTCAACCACCTGCACTTACAACTGCTGGTCACTAGACTGAATCATATGGAGTTATGAAAACTTCAAAAGTATTATTATTATTATTATTGATTGATTTATTTTTTCATATATTTGTTTTCATTTGTATGATGATTTTATGTGTTTATTTTGAGTTTTGAGCATCACTGTGAGAACAGGACGTTCTCATGTGTGTACTTGTATTCTCTTTGTATACTTTTACAGGCCACTGTGTCACGGGCCGGTCCGTGTGAGGCAGGCTTGGGGGACCCAAAAGCAGACAAAACAGACGTGGTTCAGTATAACTGATTTTAATACAACTATCAGGGTTAAACGGAGGGAGAATTATAATCAATAAAGTAATAAAATAAAATCACTGATCTTAATGCAAAATATGAGAGTCAAACAGAAGGAGAATTATAATCAAAAGGAAAGTTACTTTATTTCAAACTCAATGATCTTATGCAAAATATTAGAGTCAGACAGAAGGGGAGTTATCAAAAGGAAAGTCACTTTCTTTGTTTCAGTACTACCGATTCTAACTCAGGATATGAAAGTGAAACAGAGAATGGAATAACAAAAAAATTACTTGAGGCGACCTGTGGCGTGGCTTGGCCGAGTCTGTGGACAGGAGCCTAGGAGCGAGTGACATGGAGCATGCGCAGTGTCCTGCAGAGCGGGCGCGGCTGAGAACGCGCAGGTAGAGCGAAAGCAGCAGCAGAGCGCGCACAGCTGTGTGGAGAGCTGAAGTCCGCTGAGCGCGCGCTGAATCCGACGCACCGGCAGAGAGAGCGCAGCAACAGAGTGAGATACGAGCTGCAGCAATCCTATGGGTATTAACAGAGCCAAAGTCGAGAGTGAAAGCAAAGGTTCAAAGCCGGGTAATCAGTCAACGTAGCAAACAATTCCGATTCGTGAAGCAAAGCCGTAACTAGAGGTGAAAAAAGGGTCAACAACGGGAGAGGGAAAAAGGTATTACTTGGCACAACACTAGGCACAAAAAAGACTTTGCTTGGAGCACGCAATAATTCGGGGAGAGTTCACTGTCTGAGAAGGAGTTATATCAAGTCGATGTGATGAATGAGATGAGGCACAGGTGTGCTCGAGCATGAATGAACGAGGCGGCAAAACGGAAGCAACGGGATGGAATGTGGAAAGGAATTGCTGGAGATCATAGCTTGGCTCGAGCAGAGGGCATGACTTGCCGTACCGTTACAGTACCCCCCCTCCTATGGGCGCCACCGGGCGTCCTAGCTGGTGCTTCTGGGTGCTGCCGGTGGAAGTCCGAGATTAGAGTTGGGTCGACAATGAACCTGGCAGGAACCCAACTTCTCTCTTCTGGCCCATAACCCTCCCAATCGACGAGGTACTGTAGGCCTCTGCCTCGGCGTCGGGCTCTTAGCAGCTTGCGTACCGCAAAAACCTCATCTCTGTCAATGAGTTGAGGAAGAGGGGGAGGGCGGGGGGGGGGGGGGGTTAGGATAGAGGGCTGGGGACCAATCGCCTGAGTGAAACGTCGCGTTGATGTGGCGCATAGCGAGGGGTAGGGAAAGCCTGACGGCAACGGGGTTAATTACCTTGGTGATGGTGAATGGTCCGATGAACCTGGGGGACAATTTGGTGGCGGTTGTTTTGGTGGGAATGTCTCGGGTGGACAGCATCACCCTCTGACCCACTCTGTACCTGGGGGCTGCTGAGCGGCATTGGTCAGCTTGCTGCTTGAAGGTACTGATGGAGCGTAGGAGCGTGGAGCGTTGGCCTGAGACCAAACTCTCTTGCAGCGGCGCACGAAAGACAGTGCTGACGGTGTTGTTGCTTCCTCTTCTTGGGATGGGAACAGTGGAGGCTGATAGCCCAAGCAGCACTGGAATGGAGAGAGGCCTGTAGCGGAGGTTGGCAGAGAGTTGTGCGCATACTCTATCCCGGGGAGTGTCCTGCTCCACGTGGTTGGGTCCCTTGAGATCATGCACCTTAAGGCCTTCTCCAGTTCCTGGTTCAAGCTCTCTGTCTGTCCATTTGACTGAGGGTGATAACCAGAGGATAGGCTGGGTGTTGCTCCGATTAATCTGCAAAATGCCTTCCAGAACTCTGCTGAGAACTGGGGGCCACGGTCAGAGACAATGTCGGAGGGGAGACCATGCAGACGGAAGGTGTGGAGGACCATCAGCTCAGCCGTTTCCTTGGCTGATGGGAGCTTTGGCAAGGGAACAAAATGAGCAGCCTTTGAGAAGCGATCAACTATGGTCAGTATACAGGTGTTGCCCTCAGAATAGGGGAGGCCGGTAATGAAGTCCAGAGCAATATGAGACCAGGGGCGGCGAGGAGCTGGGAGGGGATTCAGGAACCCAGTAGGGGGTTTGTTGGTTGACTTGTTCCTGATGCAAGTGTCACAGGCTGTCGCAAACCCCTGAACATCAGTCTTCATACAGTAGATGGCCACCAGAACCGTTGCTGAAGGAGGGATAGGGTGCGGGCTCTCCCTGGATGACAGGCAATTCGAGAGCTGTGTCCCCATTCCAGCACCCGAGATCGGACAGGCGCTGGGACAAAGAGAAGGTCTGGGGGAACGTTGCTGGGGCCTGGCTCCCGATTGAGCGCATTCTTCACCAGCGATTCAATATCCAGGGCTGCGGCCGCCACAAGGCAACGAGGAGGCAGGATTGTCTCGGCTGGCACTGGTTCGTGGGGAGTGGAGATCTGCCGAGATAGGGCGTCAGGTTTCCCAATTTTGGAGCTCGGGCGATATGAGAGCTAGGAATCAAAACGGGAGAAAAATAGGCTCCACCTGGCATGATGGGCATTGAGCCTCCTGGCTGATCTGAGGTACTCCAGGTTTTTGTGGTCGGTCCAGATCAGGAATGGAAAGGAAGTTCCCTCTAACCCGTGTCTCCACTCTTCTAGGGCAAGTTTGACCGCCAACAGTTCCCGCTCTCCAATGTCATAGTTCCTTTCAGCAGAGGAGAGACGGCAGGAGAAAAAGGAGCAGGGGTGCAACTTATTATCCTTGAGTGACCTCTGAGACAAGACAGCCCCAACTCCTGACTCGGAGGCGTCCACCTCCACCACGAACTGGAGAGACGGATCCGGGATGATCAGAATGGGTGCGGATGTGAACCTAAACTTTAGGTTGGTGAATGTCTCTTCAGCCTGCAGGTTCCAGAGAAAGGGAACCTTGGTGGAGGTTAGCATGGTGAGAGGTGCTGCCACTGAGCTGTAATTTCTAACAAAGCGCCTATAAAAATTGGCAAACCCCAAGAATCGCTGTGTGAGGGTTAACCCCTAGTTAATTTGAACCGCCAGCTTGCCTCCTCTGCATTAATGCCGCGCACACACACCCGACGCAAACGTGACACGCTGGAGCTCTCGTCTTGTGGTGGGTGTGGGCCAGTCGGTAACGGCAGTTAGCTTAGATGGCTCCATCTGCAGGCTGGAAGGGGCAATAATAAAACCAAGGAATGACACAGATTCTCGGTGGAATTCACACTTCTCTGCTTTAACAAAAAGTTTATTCTCGAGAAGTCTTTGCAAGACCTGACTGACGTGCAATTTGTGCTCCTTCAGAGAACGAGAAAAAAAAATCTAAATGTCGTCCAGGTAAACAAAAACGGAGATATTTAGAAAGTCTCTTAGGACGGCATTCACCAGGGCTTGAAAAACGGCAGGAGCATTGGTCAGTCCGAAGGGGACCACTAGGTACTCGTAGTGGCCTGTCAGTGTATTGAATGCAGTCTTCCATTCGTCCCCTTCCCTTACTCTTACCAGGTGATATGCGTTTCGCAAGTCCAGTTTGGTGAACACACTAGCCCCTTGCAGCAGTTCGAACGCAGAGGACATGGGGGGAAGGGGATAGCGATTCTTGACAGTGATAGCATTTATACCATGGTAATCAATACAGGGGCGAAGGGACTTGTCCTTTTTATCCACAAAAAAGAAACCAGCTCCGGCCGGCGAGGATAAGGGTCAGATGATCCCTGCTGCCAGTGACTCAGTGATGTACTTATCCATGGTTTCTCTCTCCGGGGCCGAAAGGGAATACAAGTGACCTCTTGGGGGGGTTGTACCTGGGAGCAGATCAATGGAGCAATCATATGGTCTGTGGGGTGGTAGAGAGAGGGTGCGTGACTTGCTAAACACTTGCCGGAGGTCGCGGTACTCAGGCGGAACATTGGACAGATCAGAAACTTCATCGTTGACAACACAGGGCGGTGAATGAGCTCTAGCGGAGTGAAGGCACAAAGACATACAGGTAGGGCTCCAATCGAGAATGGTGTTCTTGGCCCAATCAATGGTGGGGTTATGCTGACCAGCCATGGATTCCCAAGGACGACTGGGGCATGAGAGCTCTTCATAATGAAAAAGGAGATAGTCTCTATATGGTTACCTGATGTTCTAAGAGTGACAGGGGGCGTGCAATGGGTTATGGGAGATAGAGAGCTGCTGTCAAGGGCCTGGACAGACAGGGGGTTGTCTAGGGGCAGAAAAGGGATTCCCAGCTTCCTTGCGGTAACGGCACAGATCAGGTCTTCGGTCGGATCCAATGAGAGTCAATGAGGGCCTTGAGTGGTTGAGCTTGGTTGTTCCAGACGATCATGACTGGTAATAAGGAGCGTTTACCTGAGAGGTTTCCTTGAGAGTGGCCCTCCAAGACTCCCAGTTTCATTGGGGGGCCTATCTTTTTAACGGGTACTGAAGACGGAAATGACCTACTTGGCCGCAGTAGAAGCAGGCTTCTTTCTCCCGCCGACGTTCGCGCTCTTCGGTGGAGATTCGGGTCCGGTCAACCTGCATAGGCTCAGCCAGAGGATCAGTAGCTTGTGGAGGGGTGATTGGTCTGACTCTTATTAGAGGTTGTGTGTGTTCACGGAGCCTAAGTCGGAGGCGCGCATCGATGCGGCCAGCTAAATCCATGAGTTCATCCAGGTTCGCTGGCTGCTCCCGAGAGATCAACTCATCCTTGACGGCCTCACTCCCGTGAAAAAACACATCGTACATTGCACAGTCCTTCCATCCACAAGAAGCTGCCAGGGTGAACGGTCAAAGACTCTCCTCATCTCCTAAGTGAATGTTTCGTAGTTGGTGCAACGGGGATCATCAGCGTCCCAAAGCGCCCTTCCCCATTCACGAGCCTTTCCAGAGAGGAGGGTGATGATGTAAGCTATCTTGGAACGTTCAGTGGGGAATGTTGAGGTTTGTAATTCAAGAGACAATGAGCATTGGGAAAGAAAAGATTGGCAGGTGCCAGGTTCTCCGCTGTAGGACTGAGGAGGCGGCAGACAAGGCTCTCGGACCTGAGGTGGTGGAGACAGCACTGGAGGTGGGGGTGGTGTGACCTGAAGATGTTCGATCCGAGAGGTCAATGCAGAGAGTGTGTCTGCCATAAGCTTAAGGCTCTGGTTGACCTGCAGAATTTCCCCTTGGTGTGTGCCGAGAAGTGTGCCCTGGGCCTCCAAGGCGGTTCTGAGCTGTCCTAGGTCTGCTGGGTCCATGTTGGCCGAATTATTCTGTCACGGGCCGGTCTGTGTGAGGCAGGCTTGGGGGACCCAAAAGCAGACAAAACAGACTTGGTTCAGTACAACTGATTTTAATACAACTATCAGGGTTAAACGGAGGGAGAATTATAATAAATAAAGTAATAAAATAAAATAAAATCACTGATCTTAATGCAAAATATGAGAGTCAAACAGAAGGAGAATTATAATCAAAAGGAAAGTTACTTTATTTCAAACTCAATGATCTTATGCAAAATATGAGAGTCAGACAGAAGGGGAGTTATCAAAAGGAAAGTCACTTTCTTTGTTTCAGTACTACCGATTCTAACTCAGGATATGAAAGTGAAACAGAGAATGGAATAACAAAAAAATTACTTGAGGCGACCTGTGGCGTGGCTTGGCCGAGTCTGTGGACAGGAGCCTAGGAGCGAGTGACACGGAGCATGCGCAGTGTCCTGCAGAGCGGGCGCGGCTGAGAACGTGCAGGTAGAGCGAAAGCAGCAGCAGAGCGCGCGCAGCTGTGTGGAGAGCTGAAGTCCGGTGAGCGCCGCTGAATCCGACGCGCCGGCAGAGAGAGCGCAGCAACAGTGTGAGATACGAGCTGCAGCAATCCTATGGGTATTAACAGAGCCAAAGTCGAGAGTGAAAGCAAAGGTTCAAAGCCGGGTAATCAGTCAACGTAGCAAACAATTCCGATTCGTGAAGCAAAGCCGTAGCTAGAGGTGAAAAAAGGGTCAACAACGGGAGAGGGAAAAAGGTATTACTTGGCACAACACTAGGCACAAAAAACACTTGGCTTGGAGCACGCAATAATTCGGGGAGAGTTCACTGTCTGAGGAGGAGTTATATCAAGTCGATGTGATGAATGAGATGAGGCACAGGTGTGCTCGAGCATGAATGAACGAGGCGGCAAAAACGGAAGCAACGGGATGGAATGTGGAAAGGAATTGCTGGAGATCATAGCTTGGCTCGAGCAGAGGGCATGACTTGCCGTACCGTTACACACTGTGTGTGTGTTTGTAGGACCAAATGATAGAAACATTACTACAAGTAAGTTCAATACTTCAACATGTTTTTCATGGTAACGTAACTTCTCAGTGTTAGTTCCATTAATAAAATGTAATAAATAAATCTGCATAAACTTGGTGCATTTTGACAGAATTATTTAGTGAATGTGTACCCCCACCAAAAACAAACAAACAAAAAAAACCTCTAAATCACTTTAAAGCACTTTTTGTAAGACGCTCTTATCCAGAGCGACTTACAAAAAGTGCTTTAAAGTTTACATCACTGGATACATACTTACAAATACTATACATACCAAATGCCTAAATGTAAATGTAAATGTAAAAAACATTAAGCTTCATTCCTCAGGATTAACAAGTGAAAATGGGATCAGCTTCAAAATCACTTTATTCACTGCTGGAATTTATCTGCACAGGTGGAGGAACAAACAGCGCCACCTCACAACATTGATATTTACACCAAACA
>CM060105.1:30971457-31031457 GCA_030522415.1 Channallabes apus | reverse complement strand
ACAAATAATTAAGCATGATCACACTCAAGGTTGTGCTTTCTTGCTGAATATCAGCTTGGCTGTGATGTCTTCAGTACTCTTGCACCCTTGTGCCTATGATCGCATCACAGCCGTGCTGATATTCAGTACAACAGCATGACCTTGAGTGTGGTATTGCTTTTATTTGACAGTTCGATCAACCAAAAACACCATTTATTATTAATGGGTTATGATTAGTTTCTTTATTTAATTAGTTATTTAGCTCCGCCCACACCTATCCTTATGTGCCTCATTGAGTTAACTATCCACCACTTGTGGAGCTGGATGCTGACAGTTGGCGAGCGACAGTTAGTGTAATTAACAGGAGGTGAGAGTAGAGTTAAACTCTTAGCGGAACTCTGTAGTCAGAAGGTGATGAGAATAAACCATGGAGGTGGTGGACAGTCCTGAGAAACTCACCAGATTTACTTTATATCTACACGTATTACACTTTAGAATATCAGCTCCATTAACTTCAGGGTTCTGGGGTCGAATCCCAAATAGTGAAACTATGTAGCTGGTGCACCATGCAGGGTGTAAAATCCCTTGTTCCACACACCAGGTAGTGCTCTTGATCAAGGTGTAGAGAGAGATTTGGGACTTAGCCTTGTGTTAGAAGCTAGTTAGCTTTTGAGCTAAGCGTTAGCCGTGAACAACACGGAGGGTTCAGAGGCGATACAGAACGACTTAGAAGTGATTACTGTGGAGACGGTGTGTTAAGATGACATAACATTATCAGATGTGTGTGTACTTACTGAAAGTACACACACACACACACACACACACACACACACACACACACAGGCAGTCACACTTTTGTATGATGAATTATCTCATCTCATTAGTAATACCTGGCTGCTATTTACTCTAATAACATCTGGGGGGGGTGGGGGTGGGGGTCTGCATACTGGGTATATGTGTGTGTGTGTGTGTGTGTGTGTTTCTGAAGCTCAGTGTGCAGTGGATTAAAGTTCAGTATCGTGAGGAATTCAGTGTGTGTTTTGGATCAGAGTTCAGTGTTAATGCAGGAAAAACACACTTCTTCTTTTCTTCTTTCATCTGAGCTCAAACATCATCACCACATCATACAGGCTCCGCCCTTAAACTACGAGCCACACCCCTACCTGAGTCAAATTTTAATGTGTCTAATGTCCTTCATTCATTTTAATAGATCAGAGTATGTCGTACAGTGTCAGCACACACACACTCGCACACACACACACACACACACACACACACACACACACATTTACTGAACTTTTCTCTCATTCCTCTTTACTCACTCAACCAGTGAGTCTTATATGTAGGAAATAAAAAACATGAAATACAGTGGAACCTCGGATTACGAGCATACTGTAATTTGTTCCATAACTCGTATTCCAAAGCACTCGTAAACCAAATTTTATTTTCCCATAGGAAATAATGGAAACTCAAATTATTCGTTCTACAGCCCAAAATAATTATACATAAAAATAATTAGCACAAAATATAAAGTAAAAATAAAACAAATTAACCTGCACATTACCTTTAAAAAAAATAAATCCTGACAGATAAGTGTTTCCGTTTGTGGAGGCAGGCGCTGTGTGTGTGTGTAAAATGTGCGTGCACGCACACACACACACGCACACACATATTAACGGAGAGACCGTTTTTAAAACCGTTTAAAAATTAGCAAGGAACATCGCTAGTCACACTCGTGTGAGGGCATACTAACAGAATCACTGATGTAAAGTAAAACTCGCTGTGAATCATGAACCGCGTAGGTGAGATAGGGGTATTAGCAGTACCGCCGCTCCCTATACGCAGAGTACGCAGTCTGCATAGGGCACCAGCTCCCAGGGCGGCACCATCCCAGCTTCTCACAAAAAATCTTTTTATATATCATAATAATAAATTTCCGGGTTCGATTCCCGGCCAGGCTCGATTCCCGTCTCTGTGTGCATGGAGTTTGCATGCTCTCCCCCTGCTTGGTGGGTTTCCTCCGGGTACTCCGGTTTCCTCCCACAGTCCAAAGACATGCAGATTAGGCTAATTGGCGTTCCCAAATTGACCATAGTGTGTGAATGAGTGTGTGTGTGTGTGTGTGTGCTCTGCGATGGATTGGCACGCTGTCCAGGGTGTACCCTGCCTCGTGCCCTGAGTCTCCTGGGATAGGCTCCAGGTCCCCGCAACCCTAAATACAGGATAAAGCAGTATAGAAGATGAATGAATGAATGATAATAATAAATTAATATTAATAATATACACATACAAATAACAAAAATATAAACGTATATATATATATATATATATATATATATATATATATATATATATATATATATATATATATTGCATTTTACGGTGAACGCAGAGGAGGCTAAGCACACGTGATGATGCATGCGCCACCTCTGTTCCGGCTGCCTGTTTGGCCAAAAATGATAATAATTGAACAATATGCCTGGTCCTGGATAGAGACATCAACCGAGAAACCAAAGAAAAAAAAACGCCCAAGATAAAGCCTGTGCATCACTATCAAGTACGTTCATAATCCTGTGAAACTTTATTTTATTCTGTCGACGTTAATAATGTGTTTTAATGTCGGTAATAATTTCACGACTAACGCATCTTTCTTAATATGAATACAAGCAGATCTAAATAAACAAAATGACTTAAAATCCATTATACTAAAACACAGAGGCAATTATGATTATTGATTAATAATGACCATATGGTGTCATTAAATAACAGTCTTAAAATACATAATATAATACAAAATTAACAGTTTACATACTGTAACAATTTTAATAGAAATGCCTGAAAAGGGCACCAAAGGCCTGGTAAATGCAGTTGTTACACTTACATTTAAAAATGTAATTTATAAATGATACAATTTATTTATGTATATACTTTTATTTGAATGAAGATCTATTTTGGCTCCTATAGTAGGTGTTATTTATTTATTTATTATTTTCTATTTACTTCCTTAATATTTGGGGGAGGGGGCACAAAAGTAAATTTCTGCTTAGGGCTCATTCATCCAGATGATTTCTCATGAACCTGGTACATATTTTGTTGAGTTGCGGCTTCCTGCTTCTCTTAAATTTTGTGAATTCTTGTTTATTTGCACAATGATGTTAAAATAAAGACATTGTACAATGATATGGAGGGTGGCGTTAGCACTGGTGGAACTCCTGGATGCCAGCAGGTGGGTGGAGAACAGGACAATGAGTTTCGGGAAGATTCTGACATCATTTGTTTTTAACAGTTGTACAGACAGGATTTTGCCATTTTTTAATATAACATAATGTACTTCTGAGTGGACTCTAGAGTTATGGTGTGTGTGTGTGTGTGTGAGAGAGAGAGAGAGAGACTGTGGGTGTATGTTCACAGGTCCTCTGTGTACAAGCGTGGGTAATTGCGTACGCATATAAATTAATATTAATAAGCCGTCCAATTTTACCCTGTTCTCACGCAACAACTAAGGAACACACAGACACACAGGTCCACCCAAATCCTGTTGCATCAGACCATGTTTATTTATGGTGAGTACAGGTCGGAAACGACTCTCTATATTCCAGTAAGTGATGCAGTGGTGGGGACTGATGAGGGGAAAATCGATATTGTGTTTCAGCAGTTTCCCACCTGAGAACAGGGGTGACTCTAGAGGGGCGGCATGGTTTGGCACCAGCCCTCACCTGAAATATGGTTGGTCCCCCCCTCCTGCCCGGTGCCACCCAACATCATTTGGCAAATGTACTGTGAACCTGACAATGCCAAACGTCATTGGCTCAGAGCGCTGTCAATCACTCACTGGCTCAGAGCGCCGTCACTCACCGCTTGATTTGCGATAGGGAATCACAGTTCCGCGATTATCAAAATGGAGGAGAGAGACTCACACCACACGTCACACTGTTTTTGGTGTGTATACAGTCAATTCTAAGTTTTAATATAATTTATATAATGTATAATATAATATATGATATAATATAACCCTGATAGCATGTTTGTATGGTTATTTTCGCATGACTGGTCAAGACTGACAGGCAGACGGCTGAGTAGAGATGATTTAGCAGCAGTGCTCATCACCACATAAACTACTTTATCAGTTTTTTATAAATGAATGTGCAAAAATCTTTCCCCAAAAATACTAAATGATTTTCCGGCTTTTGTGACAGTGCTACATTTAACTTAATACTACCTGTATTAGGGCACAGGACATTGCTCAAGATTTTGGGAATAATATTCTAATATTTCTAATATTGAATCTGATTTGCCATGCCCCCTGACCGGTTGTCAGGGTGTGCTCCGCCCACTTTCAAAATCCTAGAATCCCCCCTGCCTAACAGCAGCTCAGTGCTGATCTAACCTTCTAACCCTGACCCTAACCCTCACCTGATCTCTGATTATTATAGGAGATATACGATGGCAATGTCAGATGAAGTAATATCCTCTGGTCCCATCCCAGCGCAACTTGATGACATAGCTTACAGCAGGTTATGGTCACAGTGAACCGCTGGATGTCCAGGTGGTGCTCCGAAAACAACGTGGGCTTTATAGATAACTGGAAGACCTTTGAGGGCAAAGCTGGCCTTTTAGGATGGGATGGTGTCCATCCCACTCGAGAAAGTCTCTCATTTCCTGTAGTATAGCTCAAAGTCTCAGAAGAGGCCTAGTTAATCGGTGACAATCCAGAGCCCAGGCCAGGGAGCAGACAGATAGGCTAAACCAACCGTCTGCTAGCTGCATAGAGTCGTCACTCAGGGTTCACCATATTGAGACTGTGTCTGTTCCCCGAGCTAAGCAAAAATGTAGAAAGACTCAGAAAGTCAGTTTTAGTAATTTAATTAATATAGAGTCAAAAGAATTCAAAACACACTGAATACACAGCCGGCACCTCTGATCTGAAACTAGGACTGTTAAATATTAGGTTTCTCATATCTAAAACAGTTATTGTTAATGAAAGTATCATGGATCAGGAGTTTGATATACTCTGTTTAACAGCAACCTGGATTAAACAGGACGAGTATGTAGCTCTAAATGAAGCTAGTCCTCCTGGATACAGCTACATACACCAGCCTCGGTGACCTGGTAAAAGAGGAGGCGTCACAGTTACAATGATAATCTGTCTATCGTACAAAAACACAGACTCAAACTTAATGCATTTGAAGTTCTCTATAGTAACATAAGTGTAACTTCAAATATGAAGTCAGCTCAATCGATCCCACTAATTGTCATTTACAGACCTCCAGGGCCGTACTCTGAATTTTTCTATGAATTTGCAGGTTTCCTCTTGAACCTTGTCGTCTCTGTAGACAAAATGTTAATTGCTGGATATTTTAGAGAAGACCTTCTGAGAACAGCATTTATGTCTTTACTGGACTCAGTAGCAGTAAATCAGTGTGAAGAAGGACCCACTCATAAAGCAAGCCATTTCTTATACTTATTTCTTATACTTATCCATCAGATTAAGTATAAGAAATAAACCACAATTCCACAGTCTGAAGTTATCTCAGATTACTACCTTGTCTCAATTAAAGCGTGTCATAGTAATAATGTACACACAGCACCACGCTACCACATTAAACATACATTCACATCAAATACCACACAGTGCTTTACCATCGAGTTCATCTGACTCCATAGAACTTGGCAACTGAATATTTAGAGTCAACATTTTGTTATACCATGGGGGGGCTCAATCCAGTGTCTTTTTGTGCCAGTCCCAAGTCTGGATAAATGCAGAGGGTTGTGTCAGGAAGGGCATCCGACGTAAAACATTTGCCAAATCAATGATGCGAATCACAAATATAATTCCCATACCGGATCGGTCATGGCCCGGGTTAACAACGGCCGTCACTGGTGCTGTTGACCTACAGGGTGCCGGTGGAAATTGAGCTACTGTTGGTCGAAGAAGGAGAGGAGGAAGGCGTGGTCGAAAGCAGAGAGAGAAGAGGAAAGGCAAGAGTTTAGGAGTGATAGTAGGGACTTTGAATGTTGGGACCATGACAGGAAAGGGAAGAGAGTTGGTTGATATGATGCAGAGAAGGAAGGTGGATATACTGTGGCCCAGGAGACCAGGTGGAAAGATAGCAAGGCTAGAAGCTTATGATCAGGGTTCAAATTGTTTTACCATGGTGTGGATAGGAAAAGAAATGGAGTAGGAGTTATTCTGAAAGAGGAGTTTGTAAGGAATGTTCTAGAGGTGAAGAGAGTATCAGATAGGGTGATGCGTCTGAAGCTGGAAATTGCAGGGATAATGTTCAATGTTGTTGGTGGTTATGCCCCACAGGTAGGATGTGAGTTAGAAGAGAAGGAGAAATTCTGGAGTGAGTTACATGAAGTGATGCAGAGCATCCCTAGAGGTGAGAGAGTGGTGATTAGTGCAGACTTCAATGGACATGTTGGGGAAGGGAACAGAGGTGATGAAAATGTGATGGGCAGGTTTGGTCTTCAGGACTGGAATGTAGAAGGACAGATGGTGGTGGACTTTGCAAATAGGATGGAAATGGCAGTAGTAAATACTTTCTTCCAGAAGAGACAGGAACATAGGGTGACATATAAGAGCGGAGGCAGAAGCACTCAGGTGGACTACATCTTGTGTCGACGTTGTAATCTGAAAGAGATCAGTGACTGCAAAGTGTTGGTAGGGGAAAGTGTAGCCAGACAACACAGAATGGTGGTGTGTAAAATAACCCTGGTGGTGAGGAACGTGAAGAGGACAGAGGCAGAGCAGAGGACAGCTGAGAAAGGAAGAATGTTGTGTAGTTTTCAGGGAATGTGATCAGGGAGACAGGTAGCAGTATTTGCTTTGAGGATGCTGGTGGAGAAGTACAGAGAAGATAATAAAGAGTTGCATTGTGTCTTTGTAGATTTAAAGAAAGCATATGACAAAGAGCTACAGTGTTGTATGAGGAAGTCTGGAGTGGCAGAGAAGTACGTTAGAATGGTGCAGGGCATGTATGAGAGTTATAAGACAGTGGTGAGATGTGCTATATTTGTGACAGAAGAGTTCAAGGAGGAGGTGGGTCTGCATCAAGGATCGGCTCTAAGCCCCTTTTTGTTTGCTCTGGTGATGGACAGGATGACAGATGAGGTAAGACAGGAGTCTCCATGGACTATGATGTTTGCAGATGACATTGTGCTTTGTAGCAAGAGCAAGGAACAGCTGGAGGAAAATTTGGATAGGTGGAGGTATGCTCTGGAAAGCAGAGGAATGAAGGTTATCCACAGGAAGGGGATGTGAATGAGAGGGACCCAAGAGGAACGGTGAAGCTACAGGGAGCAGAGGTAAAGAAGGTGCAGGATTTTAAGTACTTAGGGTCAATGGTCCAGAGCAGTGGTGTCAAAAGTATTCACATTCATTACTTGAGTAGAAGTATGGATACTAGGGTTTAAAAAGACTTCTTTAGAAGTTGAAGTATCAACTCAAGCTTTTTACTCAAGTAAAAGTGTAAAAGTACTGGTTTCAAAACTACTTAAAGTATAAAAGTAAAAGTAACGTGAGGGGGAATAACGCATTAAGGATAAAAGCTTAGGCTGTGCCACGGGCCTGTATACTACTGTACACTAACACCTCATAAAAAAAGAAAAGAAAAATGTGTTTTTTTTTTTCGTTGTATTTTTTAATGGCCATAGTGATTTGGGATACTGTATATGGCAATTGAAAAAGAATGCATTTTAGTACAATGCAAATACGTCAAAGAACCATATATGTGTACTACTGAGCATTAACATGTTTTATGGAGAAGAAGATATGATAACTAGTTGCCTATAAGTATTTTAATGGTGCAAAAAGTCAAACTTCAGAGGCATGTCATCAGTAACCTTTATTAGGATGTAAATGTACATCCAAGCTTAGCTGCAGGAGTCTGTGAGGGCAACATACAAGAAAATTTGTGTACCCAGGGCAGGCTTAGTAACAATTACCCTTGTGTGGTTGTCTACAATAAACATTATTGCTGTCAGAATGAATGATTAATCCAAGTGATATATATATACATCATTCCTGTTACCTTCCTCGCTGGTGCTTGGTTGTGACATTTGGCTCGAATCTTGAGTCTCTATAACGGATAGCTTCGTCTACTTATCACACCTTATACCCCTATCTCACCTATGCGGTTTGACTCACGGTGAGATGCGATGTTAGGTACCGTGAGCTGCCGCCAAGTCCTGCAAGGTCTGCAAGCTTCCGCGAGGACCGCCAATAAAATTAAACTTTCATTTTTCACGTGGAAAGATGGAAACATAATCACAGTGCAAAAACTCGCGCTGAATCATGATGAACCCTACTTACGGCCACTGCGTGAAACCGCGTAGGTGAGATAGGGGTATTATCAACCGAAATGCTATTTTATTCAAACGTCCTTGCTGGAGTGTGTGACGTGACGTCATGTGCAGGTGCAATGGATCGCGTACCAACCAATAGGGTGTCGGAATGGTATGTTTATACTTCTCATCCAACCACAATCAAATTTGCTCCATCCGGATGGCGCGATTTTTATATATTTTTTTAAAATGACATGCTGAAATAAAATAGGAGTAACGAGGCTATTTTTAAAATGTAAGGAGTAGAAGTAAAAAGTCAGCTGAAAAATAATTACTCCAGTAAAGTATAGATACCCAACATTTCTACTTAAGTAAGGTAACGAAGTATTTGTACTTCGTTACTTGACACCTCTGGTCCAGAGCAATGCAGAGTGTTCAAAGGAGGTGAAGAGGCAGGTATAGGAAGGTTGGAATGGGTGGAGAAAAGTGTCAGGTGTGTTGTGCGATAAAAGAGTACCAGCGAGAATTAAAGGAAAGGTGTAAAGGACAGTGGTGAGACCAGCACCACTAAATGTCTAGTATTCTAAATAGCATGGAAGGAGAGCATCCTGAACAATAAAAAAGCTCTTAGTGATGCTAGATCATTGTATCTCTCCACTTTTATTGAAAATAACAAAAATAATCCTAGATTTTTATTTAATACCGTAGCTGAATTAACTAGAAACAAGACCACTGCAGAAATATCCACAACAACAACATACAGTAGTGAGGACTTCATAAATATTAGGCAAAAAATACAGATGATAAACTAACCACACCACAACAGAACATAGAATACTTTACTCCCCTTGAAGAGAGTGAACTAATTTCACTAATTTCTTCTTCAGAATCGTGAATTAGATCCTATATCAACACATTTTCTCAAGCAAATTGTACCAGCAATAACAGAACCCCTGTTGAAAATAATTAACTTTTGACTCAGCAGTGGGTATGCTCCCAAATCCTTTAAATTAGCAGTTATTAAACCGATAATTAAGAAACCTGACCTTGACCCCTGTCAGCTGTCCAATTACAGGCCTCAAACCTCCCCTTTCTCACTAAAATTTTGGAAAAGATAGTAGCACAGCAACTATGTTCATATCTAAATAGGAATGGCATAAACGAATGGTATCAGTCAGGATTTAGGCCTCATCACAGCACAGAAACAGCACTAGTTAAAGTAGTAAATGACCTCATATTGACCTCTGATCAGGGTTGCGTTACTATATTTGTTATTCGACCTCAGTGCAGTTTTTCACACTATTGATCATAGTATTCTATTTCACAGATTAGAAAATGTACTAGGAATTAAGAGAACGGCTCTCTCGTGGCTCAGATTCTATTTGACTGATCATTATCAGTTTGTATATTTAAATGGTGACTATTGTGCATGTTCTCAAGTGGAGTTTGTTCAGTTTTAGGCCCACTGTTTTTTTTCTCTTTACATGCTTCCTCTGGGCAACATAATTCATAAGCATTGTATTAGTTTTCATTGTTATGCTGATGGCACCCGTATGTTAGAGGATGGTGCCGCTGTGTATGGTCCGCCATCCTACTCTATCGTGTTTTTTATTAATTGCAGTGTTTATTTTATTTGTCTCTTCTGATGCGTCATCTCTGTTGGTTTACGATCGCCTGACACTATATACAGGTCCTTCTCAAAAAATTAGCATATTGTGATAAAGTTCATTATTTTCTGTAATGTACTGATAAACATTAGACTTTCATATATTTTAGATTCATTACACACAACTGAAGTAGTTCAAGCCTTTTATTGTTTTAATATTGATGATTGTGGCATACAGCTCATGAAAACACAAAATCCCTATCTCAAAAAATAGAGATTAAGTTGAGCCCCAAAGCAGACTGTAAGCTATAAGCCAGTATGTGCTTGTTGAACACTCGATCACTCACAAATAAAACTTTCATTTTGAATGATCTGATTTCCACTTGTGACTTGAATTTTATTTTGCTCATGGAGACTTGGCTAAAACATTTCACATGGACTTCCAGTATCCATCTCAGAAATAATTTATATTTGTATTTCAGACCACTTCCCTGTTCTTTAAATTTACTGTTCAACTATCTACTATAAAATCTTGTACTGCAGCCTGCCGACTGCTGTTCCATCACTTCCACCACAGCTGGAGAGTTTACTGATGCATTTATGAAACAGGTTTTTACACCCAGGACAACCTATCTTCTCCCCTGTTCCCAGAGGATTTTTATTTCCAACCTGCTCAGGGATATTGGACTCCATTGCACCTTACAAAGACAGACCCATGAAGACCAAACCTGACCCTTGGCTTAATGATACCATGCATGCCCTCAGGCAGCGCTGCAGACAAACCGAGCGCAGATAGAAAAAAGAAAAATTACAAGTATCACTGGGTATGTTGCATGATAATCTTTCTGACTATCAAAAAGCAGTTAAAGAAGATACAGTCTGTTACAAATCTTTCAGTGTTCTGAAACATGTATCGGGTCATTTTGTGATGAATTTCTCCATTCATTTTGTTGATGAGTTTGCCTCTGATAGGCAGAATATTAACACTACTTCTAAAGGTCTTGATATATAGTGTTCTTCTTTGCCCTTATCTGTGTTCAATAGTTTTTAGCTAGTGTCCCTGTCTCTCCTCTCAGAAGTGGTCCAGCGGTTGCCCCAAAAAAATGTACTCTGGACATTATTCCATCTAGGGTGCTGAAACAGGTTTTTAACACAGTGGGCCCATGTCTCCTCTCGTTTATTAGCAGTTACCTGAATTCAGAGTGTGTCCCAGATGTCTTCAAACACACTGTGGTCAGGCCTCTTCTCAAGAAATTCAATCTTGATCCTGCAGTATTGTTTAATTTTAGACCAGTGTCACATTGATATTTTTTATCTAGGGTTTTAGAAAAAAATGTCTCTATCCAGCTGCAGTCTTTCATAGAAAAAATGTTCTAGAGAAATTTCAATCCGACTTTAGAACATGGCACAGTACTGAATCTGCTCTCCTGAAGGTACAGAATGATATTCTCCTGTCCCTTGATTTAAAAAAATCTGTGCTGCTCGTGATTCTGGACCTCACTGCAGCTTTTGATACCACTGACCACTCAAATCTCCTGACACGTCTGACACAAGAAGCCTTCAAGGTGCCGTACTACAATGGTTTAGGTCATATTTAACAAATAGGACATTCAAAGCACAATGTTTCATTCCATTTGTATGCAGATGATTTACAAATCTATCTGCTAGTTATGCCAAACTCTTCCGATGCACTTAAATCGATCCATAGTTGTTTGCATGACATTAAACTTTGGCTGTCACAGAATTGTCAAAGAATGTTTTGTTACTACTGCTCTTGATTTCCCGGTCCCTTTTAGCCAAGCATTCAACTGTCATGAACTAACCCGATGACGACCAGAAAGACGTAGCTTAGCAGTTAGCCCTGTAGCGTGAATGGTAAACCCAAACGCGGATGGACACGAGCGGGCAGAATAATCACGCGATTTGCTATAAGGACTCTCAAAGTGAATGAGTAAAGGAAAGACACAATCTAACCCTCGTCCTATAAACACATACTCAGTCTGAAAGCAAACCCAAGAAAGTGAGTACTCACGTGAACGGGAACGATACCAAAATAGCATGGGCAAAACTCAATGACAGAGCGATGTGCGGCGCCGTCTTGTTTCCTTTTATGCTTTCAGGTTCGCGACCGTCTTACTTCCGGGTCCTAGTGCCGGTCGCGGCAGAGTGCGCATGACAGTACCCCCCTGTCCAGGACCGACTCCGGACGGTCCAGGGGTGGAGGATACCCGGTGACGGTAGTCCCTAATGAGCCCGGGGTCGAGGATGAAGCGTGCTGGAACCCAGGACCGCTCCTCGGGGCCGTAGCCCTCCCAGTCGACCAGATACCGAGGGCGCGAGTCGAGGATCCGTCGCACGGTGTAAGCGGGACCACCGTCAATGATACGGGGGGGAAAAGCAGGGGGGGGTGGGTGGAACCATGGGTGAGGTGATGAATGGTTTCTGTTGGGAGGTGTGGAAGACGGGGTGGATCTGGAGCGCCGCAGGCAGCTGGAGCTGGTAGGTGACATGGTTGATCCTTAGCATGACGCGGTATGGCCCAATGGACTTCGGTGACAGCTTTCGTGACTCTGTGTGTAAGTGAAGGTTCCTGGTGGATAGCCATACCTTGTCACCTACGTGGTACAACCGTCCCGGAGGGTGCCGGCGAACCAACTGTTGGGCCGATGGTACGTCAACCTCCGGTTCTTGGTGGTCGAACAACGGAGGTTGGAAACCATGACACACCTCAAATGGGCTCAGGTTGGTGGCTGAGGACACATGGAGGTTGTGGGACAACTCAGCCCAGGAGCATTGGCGATCCGACACAAAGCACCTCAGGTAACGCTCCAGCTGTTGGTTGGTTCGCTCTGTCTGACCATTCGTCTGGGGGTGGTAACCAGAAGACAGACTGCGGTGAACTGGGGACCTCTGTCTGAGACGATGTCCTTTGGGAACCCATGCAATCGGACTAGGTGTTCCAATATCAGCTCAGTGGTGTTTTTAGCTGACGGGAGTCCGGCGAGGGCCACCAGGTGTACTGCCTTGGAGAAGCGATCCACAATGGTGAGGATTACCTCCTTTCCCTCCACGGCCGGCAGGCCCGTGATGAAGTTGACGGCAATGTGCAACCAGGACCGACGAGGGACAGGAAGTGGTTGAAGTTCCCCCTGTGTCAGCTGATTGGTGTCCTTTGCCCTGGCGCACACTGGGCACGCCTGGACGAACTCTGTGATGTCCTTCCTCATCGAGGGCCACCAGAAAGCCCGTTTCACGAAAGAGAGGGTTCGTAGGGTTCCCCGGTGTCCCGCGACGAGCGAAGAATGGCCCCACTGGAGGACTTCGGGCCTTAGCTGGGTTGGGACATAGAGTCGTCCGGGCGGCACGCCTGCCGGTGCGGGTTCTGTGGTCAGTGCCTGGCAGACCCTCGTTTCCATGTCCCAGTGCAGGGGTGCGATGATCTGGATGGGTGGAAGGACAGGCACGGGGTCCGCCCAGGGCGTCTCTCGCTCGTACTGACGGGAGAGGGCGTCGGCCTTGGTGTTCTTTGACCCCGGGCGGTACGACAGATGGAAGTCGTACTGTTCGAAGAACAAGGCCCACCGTGCCAGGCGTGGGTTGAGGTGTTTGAGGTTCCGGATGGTGAGCAGGTTCTGGTGATCCGTCCAGACGATGAACGGCTCACTGGCGCCCTGGAGCCAGTGACGCCATTCCTCCAAGGCCCACTTTATGTCCAACAGTTCACGGTCCCCTACTCCGTATCGCTGCTGAGTGGGGTTAAATTTCTTGGAGTAGAAGCCACATGGGTGTAGCTTCTGGTCTGGACCTCGCTGGGAGAGAACGGCGCCGGCGCCCACTTCCGACGCATCCACCTCCACAACGAATGGTTGACTGGCATCCGGATGGAGGAGAATATGTGCGGTGGTGAAGAGGTGGCAGAGTTTGTTGAAGATGGCGGTTGAGTTGAGTTGGAAAGGATGGGTTGAGGGCCTGGTCAGTGTGGTGAGTGGTGCTCCAACTGTACTGTAGCCCCGGATAAAGCGACGGTAAAAGTTTGCAAACCCAAGAAAGCGTTGGAGCTGCTTTAGTGTCCTGGGTAGGGTCCATGGCCACACCCTGGGGCGAGATGACAAAACCCAGGAACGTGGTGGAGTGCTCGTGAAAAGCACACTTTTCCAGCTTACGGTACAGCTGGTGGGCGAGCAATCTCTTGAGAACAGCCCTAACGTGTTTGGTGTGTTCTTCTGTGGTGTGTGAGTATATCAGGATGTCGTCTAAATAGACGAACACCCATCGGCCTAGCATGTCCCTGAGAACGTTGTTAATAAACTTTTGGAAGGCCGAGGGTGCGTTGCAGAGTCCAAAAGGGATGACCAGGCTCTCATAATGTCCGGTGGGGGTGATGAAGGCCGTCTTCCACTCATCACCCTCCCTGATGCGCATCAAGTTGTAGGCGCTCCGGAGGTCCAACTTAGTGAACACGGTGGCACCAGACAGGGCGTCCAGGGCTGAGTTGGTAAGAGGCAGCGGGTGACGGTTCCTGATGGTGATCTTATTTAGCCCCCGATAGTCGACACACGGGCAAAGTTCGCCACCTCTCTTCTTCATGAAAAAGAACCCCGCGGCGGCAGGCGAGGAGAATGGCCGGATGGTGCCATGTCGTAGGTGGCTGGCGACGTATTCCTCCATTGCCTGGGTCTCACTGTTGGAGAGACAGTAGAGGGGGGGTTGGAACCCGGCTGGAGTTCGATGGCCAGATTGTACGGACGGTGAGGTGGCAGGTGATTGGCCCGGCGTTTACAAAATACCTCCGCCAGGTCTCGATAGGGTGGAGGGATTGCATGGATGTCAACGTCGGTGCAGGTCGGCCCCCACTGAAGGATCCAGGAAATCAGGGGGTCGTGTTTGAGTAGCCAGGGGTATCCAAGGATGAGAGGTGGAGAGGAGATAGGGGTGAGGTGGAACTGTATTGTTTCTTGGTGCTGACCGAGGATGAGAGTGATGGGTTGGGTTTGCTGGGTGATGGGGCTAGATGAGAGGGGCCGCCCGTCGACAGAGGTGATCTTCATTGGCTGGGATAACGCCTCAATCTTTACCCCCAACTCTTTGGCGTACGTAGAGTCAATGAAGTTGCCCGCGGCACCAGAATCGATGAACGAGGTACTTCAGACCCGCTTGTGGCCAAGGTGGAAGGTTACCTGAACCGTGAGTCGAGAGGTGGTGGTTTTGGTGGTGGCGGAGAGATGGATGGTGCCCGGTGAGTCTCTCCTGTCATTCACCGGGGTTGGGCGTTTCCCGGACGGGATGGACAGGTCGGTGGTACGCCGCTGAGCCACAGTAGGTGCACAATCCCTCACGGTAATGCCTCTCACGTTCCGCCACGGTCAGGGAGGCGCGCCCTAGTTGCATGGGTTCCCCGGCTCCGGTGTCAACCACGGCAGGGGGTGGAGATCCGACACGTCCAGTGAAGGCGGTGGTGACAGTGGGTGGTGGTCTTGGTACAGTTTAGGTATAGGTGGGAGCTGGCGGCAAGGTTCGAGGTGCTTGCTTTGGACAAGAGAGGAGGCGCTGGTGGATCCGGAGGGCTAGCTGGATCAGCCCCTCCAGTGTGGCTGGGAGCTCTCGTCCGGCTAGCTCATCCTTAATGCGAGTAGCCAGTCCCTCGAAGTAGGATGTCCGGAGGGCTGCGTCTCCCCACGAGGTCTGGATGGCGAGGGTGCGGAAGTCCGCAGTGTACCGGCTCACGGACAATCCTCCCTGCCGCAGATGGTAGAGTTTCGTGTCGGTCTCCACCTCGCCCGCAGGATGTTCGAATGTTAGTTTGAGCTGACGGGTGAACTCGTTGTACGAGTGAGCGGTGTCGGTGTCAGCGCGCAGGACTGCCGTCGCCCACTCTGCTGCCTGCCCTGATAGCAACGAGATGAGTAGTGCAATGCGCAGCTGGCCAGTGGAGTATTTGGTGGCATTAAACTCAAACACCAGTTCCAGCGATGTTAGAAACACACTGCATTTCCCATCCGTGCCATCCCATTTATCCGGGAGTGCTAAAAAAACATCAGAAGGGGGGGGGGAGGGTTGGTGCGGGGCCGTGGCCGCTGCGGCGGGCGGACCGCTAACCATACCATCAACAGCCGCCCGGAGGCACGTGTTCTCCCGCTTAAGCTCCGCAACCTCGCGGCACAAGGCCGTGACGTCTTGGACAATCCGGCGCAGGGTATCGAGCTCCCCGGTTAGCTTATTGACAAGCAACTAACCCTGGTCAACCACATCGCATAGGCGCGCGTGATCCGCTGGGTTTACTGCTCTGGGCTCTGTCATTCTGTCATGAACTAACCCGATGATGACCAGAAAGACGTAGCTTAGCAGTTAGCCCTGTAGCGTGAATGGTAAACCCAAACGCGGATGGACACGAGCGGGCAGGATAATCACACGATTTGCAATAAGGACTCTCAAAGTGAATGAGTAAAGGAAAGACACAATCTAACCCTCGTCCTATAAACACACACTCAGTCTGAAAGCAAACCCAAGAAAGTGAGTACTCACGTGAACGGGAACAATAACAAAATAGCATGGGCAAAACTCAATGAGCGATGTGCGGTGCCATCTTGTTTCCTTTTATGCTTTCAGGTTCGCGACCGTCTTACACAAGTTCCTACCGTCCTAGTGCCGGTCGCAGCTGAGTGCGCATGACATCAACAATTTGGGTGTTACTTTAGACAGCAGTTGAAACTTCCAGACACACATTGATTCTGTTGTCAACGTAGGAATTTTCCATCTTCGCCTACTTGGAAAAGTCAAGGCTTTTTTAAATCAGAGTGACCTGGAGAAAGCCATTCATGCTTTAATTAGATCGCGGCTAGACTATTGCAACACTCTTTATGTTGGAGTTATTCAAGCTCGTTTGCATAGCCTGCAACTTGTGCAGAATGCGGTGGCTCGTATGCTGACTAATACTCATAAACATAACCACATCACACCAATCCTATATTCCCTCCACATTCCCTCACACTGGCTTCCGGGCTAGTGTACAAACAGTGGAGTGATCTTTTGCAGTGGCTGGTCCTAAACTCTGAAACATCATTTCACCTGAGCTATGGTGTATTACTTACCTGCTTCTGTTTAAAGCAAAACTTAAAACTCACTTATTTAGGATGGCTTTTGGTATTTTATAATATCATGTCTTTTATAATTTTATAATTTTGTTTTATTTTGTTTGTACTTTTATTTGCTATCTCATTGTGTTTTTTTTAAATAATTTTATAATTATTATGTGTTTTATTTTGTTTTAATGCTGTGAAGGTTTTGATGGTTTTTAATGCTGACTTTGGTTTAATTTAGGTTGCTGTATGGTGCTATACAAAAAAATGTTGATTGTGTGATTGATTGACACACAGTTATCTGTCTCAGCAAAACCAGATGAGAGAAACTAGCTTACTAAAGTTGATCAATGTGTGAAGGACATAATAGGCTGGATGTTATTTAACTTCTATCTTCTTAATCCTAATAAGACAGAAGTTCTAGTCATAGGACCACAAGCAGGTAGAAGTAAGTTTTCTGATCACACGGTAACTTTCTGTTCCATCAAGTGCAACAGCAAAAGACCTCGGTGTGATTTTAGATTTCAGTCTTTCCAGTGAGATGTGACCACACCTAACTAATATCTCTCTCGCTTTCTCTCTGTTCTCTCTCTTTTCCTCCCTCTCCCTGTCTCTCTCTGTCGAGCTACACATGACTCGTGATTGCAGTCGCTCGATAGTTTGGGACAGGAGTTTCCTACAGTCTACCTGAGGCTCCAATAGCAAACTGGACTCCGTATTAGCTTAAACACATCTCCTGTTATGCTGAACTTCCAGCCTCCTAACACACAGTATGACTGCAGATCAATCCCTGCTATCCGTTATCAGCCGGATGAAGATGGGTTCCCTGTTGAGTCTAGTTCCTCTCAAGGTTTCTTCCCCTTTATTATCTCAGGCAGTTTTTCCCTCAGCACCGTCACCCTCAGCTTGTTCATCAGGGGCAATCTGATCATTCTGATTCATACACATTCATATTTCATGCAAACGTCCAAAATTTATTTTGATTGTCTAAACCTGCTTTGTGACAATGACAACTGCTAAAAACGCTATATAAATAAAATTGAAATTAATTTGAATAAGTAGCAGACATATCTCAATATCTGTTTAATGGAGCTACTGTATTGTATATTTTGGATCCCTTCAGCATTGCTTTACAGTGTAAATAAATTTTAATTAGAAAAAAAAACATGGCTTTAAAAGGCATGTTCAAACTTTCGACTGGTAGTGTACAATGTGGGTTTATAGTGGATGTGTAATTATCATGATTGTATGATTATTGTCTCTTATTCAATCACTCTGTGTAAACCAGTGAGTTTGAGCTCTTGTTCTGGAGGACCACTGATCTGTACATTTTAGTGCTGTCTCCCAGCACACCTGATTTAACTAATTAACTAATCAACAGCTTTTAATTAACACTTTTTTTGTGAGGGTTGCCCACTAGAGGGCAGTGTTTTTACTTTGTAGTTTTGGTTCCTAGACTCAGTTTCCCAGAAGCCTCCTCGGTCAGGTGACATGGATACTCACCTGAACTGAGGAGGCTCATTAGCACTTTTATAAATACCTGTTTGTTCTGGGAAACTGGGTCGAGCATTGATTTCTGTTATGTGGGTTTTGTTTTGTTCTTTTCTGTTTTAGTTTAAACAGTATAGTTGGCTTTTGGTTTCAGGAGCACTTTAAGTTAAGTTTGTATTTGCTTTGATTTAGTTTATGTCTCTTTGTCTCTGTGTCTCCTAGCAGGACTAGCCTCTAGGAGAATTAGCCTTTTGTGTTTACCCTTTTGTGTAAGTAACCCCCATTGCCTGTTTAGCTAGTAGTCTGTTTCAATACTAATGAGGGTGATACTAACATGTTTAGATCTTAGACTGTCTAGTCTTCGTGTCTGTCTAGTCTCATTGTCTGCTTAGCTCTTAGTCTGTTTAGGTACTAACATCTTTAGCCACTAACCTTTAGAGTTCTTAGTCTGTTTCATACCTAGTCTGCTGTGTACCTTGTCTGTTCATTCCCTTGTCTCAGGCTACTGGCTGGTGTAGCCATTAGTCTGATTAGCTATGAGCTAGCTTAGCAGCTGATGTGCAGCTCAGCCAATAGACCTAGCCAAGCCTGTCTTGTGTTTGTTTACCCCTTCCATGCATAGTCCCTAATGTTTGTTCCGTTAGGCTGTTTCGTGTGTCTTGTCTTGTCCAGTTTGTATCCCATGTCTGTATTGTATCAATGTATGTAATTCCTAGTCTTATGTCTAAGTGTTTATGAGTTCTGTTTGTATTTTGCTCCAAAGTTTAAGCCAACTTCCTTATTTCATGTTTTGTTCATGTTTTCATTTTATTATTAAAGACTCTTTGCGTTTCACTGCATCCCCTCTGCATCTATGCCTCAACACCCAGCCCACAGTCCAACACCATAGCAGAACGTGACATTTTTGAAGTGGATGTTTTAACATGGCTGGGTTCATAGACTGGAAATGCTTCCCTTTCCATCTGCATATCCATGTTTCGATGTGATGAATTTCACTGGTACTAACAGAAAGCCCCTTCACCCAACTTTCAAATTTCACACACTTATATAAATGGAAAAACAACAAGATTTGATTAACTTATCACACACAAAAAAAACTTCTGGATGTCTTTTAATGCGCATATTTTTTGGCTTATCTGTCCATTTTTTAAACCTTTAATTATGACTTTATATATCAAAAATTTATATTGGTCTTATATAGGGTTGTGTACCGAACACCGGTGCCGTATTGCCGTACACCTATATAACCGGTATGTACCGGACCGAAACAGATCGTGAATTTCGCTGTAAATGTAAATGCCTGAACTGTCGATTGAAATGTTTGTTCTCTGGATTCATATATTTTTGTAGATTAAAAGTTTATTAGATTAAATAAAAAAATTAAAAGCACGAATCATCAGGAAATGAGACCATCCGAGATGCGCATGAATGCAGCAACTAACATTACACTCGCTCTGACGGCAGCAGGTGGTCTACCGATATCTTAGTTTGCTAAATTAAACTTTCGTTAAAATGCCTAAAACTAAACAGTTGAAAGTGTGTTACGTAGTGTGTATATTTCACAAGAAAGGATTCCGACACCATGACGTGCAGCAAATGTTTTACAGCAGTTGTGTGTAAAGGGGAAAACACGTCAAATCTAATGAAACATTTGAGAGCACACAGAATAAAGTTAAAAGCAGAATAAATACACGGAATAAAGTTAAAAGCAGAGGGAGGCACCGTGTTCTACAGCTTGTGGACAACAGCTGGCACTATCAGTGTGGACGACCCCAGTCCCAGTCATACCAACCGTAGCAAAAAGGAGTCACCGATTATGATGCCGACAGCAGCCTTTCCGCAGGTTAGTAGTAGGATAATGTAATGTTTATAGCAAAATGCAAATCTTGCATCATGCTAACAAATAGTCAAACGATTTGTAAAAAACTAATGTAACATGCATTCTGTTTATAATTATGGCTTTCCAGCTAGTACTAGTAGCACTACAACAGTGACCCCATTTACCATTGCAAAGAAGGCTATGCATGTCCTGTGCAGGGCAATAAGTCAGGAAAGGAGTCGTATTTTGCCAGAAAAGGCAAATATGGTGAAATTTCTGCAAAAGAATTGCTAAAATTTGAAGCTTACATATTCATATATATACTTTTAATATATTGTTACATTTTAAGCATAACATTTTTTGTTCAATAAAAATTTATTCTTGAGTCATCCACTATAATTTTGTGGCTTAAAAGTATCGGTTCAGGCACCGTTTTGGCACCGGTACCGTTTTCATAGTATCGATTTGGCACCGGTATCGGAAAAAACTCAAACGATACCCAACCCTAGTCTTATATAGAATTTGTTTACCATGCCAGGGTTTGATATCTTTTTTATTGTTTTTTTGTTTTTTTTCAGTGCAACATTATCTATGACCTGACAATATATTTTTGCACAAAGTAGCAAATATAAAAAAAAAGTTTACGTATAAAAGAATAGTTCTACTATGAACAGTTGCATGTAGAGCGATGTTTCTACAGATATTTATAGCTTTTATAAATTGTGCTGCTTTTGTTTTGCTCATTGCACCTTGTGACGGCGGGCCGCTCAGTGCAGAAGCAAGTGCACACACCCAGGGCACCCAGCCCAAGGAACTCGTCTGGGCTGGAAGCGGATCACCTTCATCACCACACAGCGCCACTCTGCCTTTTAAGAGGCTCCCGCACTTGTTCCTAATGAGTACATTTTCTCTAAATCTTGACTTATAAGCATCTCCTCTGGCCCCAGACACGAGTGGTTCCAAATCCCGTTTACCTATGAGAAGTGCACCTGCTGTCCACCCACATGCCTGCACTGCTGTCTCTGGTTACATCATGCCTCCTGCTCAGGTCTCACTTTTTCTGCACCCGCCTGTGCGCCTCCTCTGACACCATGCCTGCTGAGGATCGACCCAAATGACTGTGACGAGACGGCTGAAAGTCTGTGCTTTTACTACACATAGTGTATGTCACAAAGAACTGCATACTTTGCTGCTATACCAAAGCTTTCATTAAAACTGCTGTTGAGATGTTGACACCTGCTTCTCTGTCCCTGTGCCAGACCGTTACAACATGTACACATATAAAGAGTGTGTGTGTGTGTGATGATATTGAGTGTGTAATTATAGTGTGTGATTATATTGAGTATGTGTGATTATAGCCAGTGTGTGAATCTAGCAAGTGGGTATTATAACAAGTGTGTGGTTATAGAGTGTTAGATGATATTGCATGTGTGATTATAAAGAGTGTGTGATTCTAGCAAGTGTGTAATTCTAGCAAGGATAGTGAGTGTGTGATTATAGTGAATGTGTGATTATAGCAAGCATGTTATTATAGTGAATATGTGATTATAGCAAGCATGTTATTATAGTGAATGTGTGATTATAGCGAGTGTGTGATTATAGCATGGTTGTGATTTTAGAGTGTGTAATTATAGAGTGTGTGATTATAGTGTGTGGTTAGATTAAGTGTGTGATTATAGTGTGTGTGATTATAGTGTGTGGTTAGATTAAGTGTGTGATTATAGTGTGTGTGAATGTAGCAAGTGAGTTATTATAGTGAGTGTGTGATTACAGAGTGTGTGATTATATTGAGTATGTCATTATAGAGGCTGTATGATCCTAGCAAGTGTGTGATTACAGAAAGGGTGATTATAGTGAATGTGTGATTATAGTGAATGTAATGATATTGAGTGTCTGATTATAGTGTGTGATTATATCATGTGTCTGATGATATTGAATGTGTGATTATAGAAAGTGTGTGATTATAGTAAGTGTGTGATTATAGAATATGTGTGATTATAGTGTGTGATTTTAGCAAGTGTGTTTCAAGTGAGGGTGTATATAGTGAATGTATGTGTATTGTGAGTCATCATAGTGAGTGTAATTATAGCAAGTGTGTGATTATAGCAAGTGTGTGTGACTCTAGTGTGTGGTTATATTGAGTGTGTGTGATAATGGCCAGTGTGTGAATCCAGCAAGTGGGTACTTATAGCAAGTGCGTGATTACAGATTGTTAGATTATATTGAATGTGTGATTATAAAGACTGTGAGATTCTAGCGAGGATGATTATAGTGAATGTGTGATTCGAGTGTGTGCTTATAGCAAGCGTGATTATTTTAACTGTGTGATTATAGTGTGTGATGATTTTGACTGTGTAATTATAGTCTGTGATGATATTGAGTGTGTGATTATAGTGTGTGTGATTATGGAATATGTGATTATAGACTGTGTGATGATATTGAGTGTGCGAGTGTGTGATTATAGTGAGTGTGTGATTATAGTGAATGAGTGATTAGGGTGTGTGATTATAGAGTGCTTGGTTATAGTTAGTGTGTGATTATAGAGTTTGTGATTATAGTAAGTGTATGATTAGAATAAGTGTGTTATTATAGCAAGTATGTGATTATAGTTAATATGTGATCATAGACTGTGTGATTGTAGTGAGTATGTGATTATTGCAAGTGTGTGATTATAGTAAATATAGTAAGGGCTTGTTCACATGGGCATTAAATTTTTGGATCAACGAACGAGCTTTGAACGTCCTATACGTTTATGTTGCGTTTTGTAGTGCCGCTCAATTGACTTCTACACTGGCGTTCGTTTGTCTCTGTCTAACGACAGCCTGCAGCCCAAATTGTAGTTTGTCTGTTTAACCTGTGGGGGCAGTGTGTCGGGAACTGGATATGAAAGCCCTTGTAATTTTATTTGAGGTGCCTCCTTTTAATATGGACCATTTTCCTATATTAGACATTAATCTTATTGTTTTAAAAATTCTAATTAAATTATTATATTTTTATATAATATATACAAATATTAAAAAAAAATAATACGGTGACGTAGGGAGAGAAAGAAATCGCCGCCGCTACTGGGTTCACCCTCTGACTGCACAACGTCGGATTAAAGGAAGTTTTTTGTGGTTTATGAAGAAATGCGAGTTTTATATTTTAAGCATTTTATTTTTGCCTTTTTTTCGAATTTCCCTATGTATAGCATGTAGGATCATGGGATATATCCGGTCCTCCGAAGCGTAAAATGGACGCGGAGAAAACGAATTAGACGCGGTTTCCTTGCGTTCGTTGGGATTTGAACGCCAAGAAAAAGCTGCATGCAACGTTTTTTTAACACCATATAAACGCGCAGCCGGACAAACGCAGGTCACCAAAGCCCGTGTGAACACTGTCATTGACTCCTATGTGTAGAAAACCCTCTGCGCTTCATCCGCTGTCACGGGTGAACTAACCTGAAGGACCAGAAGACGCAGGTTTAGCGGTTAGCCCAATGTAGCGTGGATGGTGAACCCAAACGCGGAGAGAAGCGAGTAGGTAGGATATCCCCGCGATTTAGTATAAGGACTCTCACAAAGGGTGAGTGAGGGAAAAACACAAATTTAACCCGCGTCCTATAAATGCACACACAAATAGCAGAAAGCAATAACCCAAAAGATTGGTGAGTACTCACGGTTTGGAAGATCGCAACACGAACCAACATGGGCCGAACTCAATGACTGAGCGCTCTGCTATGGTTTATTTACTCCTTTTATACTTCCTGATTTACGACCGCTCTACTTCCGGGTCCTAGTGCCGGTCGTGGATTGAGTGTGCATGACAGTACCCCCCCGTCCAGGACCGACTCCAGACGGTCCTGGGATGGAGGATACCCTGTGACGGTAATCCCGAATTAGTTCTGGGTCGAGGATGAAACGTGCAGGAACCCACGACCGCTCCTCGGGGCCATAGCCCTCCCAGTCAACCAGGTACTGAGTACCTCTGCCCCGAGGGCGCGAGTCGAGGATCCGTCGCACGGTGTAAGCGGGACCGCCGTCAATGATACGGGGAGGAGGAGCAGGGGGGGTGGGTGGAACCATGGGTGAAGTGATGAAGGGTTTTAGTTGGGATGTGTGGAATACTGGGTGGATTCGGAGCGCCGCAGGCAGCTGGAGTCGGTAGGTGACAGGGTTAATTTTGAGGTGGATGCGATATGGTCCAATGAACCTGGGTGATAGTTTTCTTGATTCGGTGTGTAGATGGAGGTTTTTTGTGGACAGCCATACCCTGTCACCTACATTATACAAACGTCCCGGAGGGTGTCGACGGCGATGTTGGGCGGCGTAGCGTGTGTTGGCTCGTTGGATGGCTTGGTTCGTCAATGTCCAGAGCCGCCGACACCTGCGGACCAACTGTTGGGCTGATGGTACATCAACCTCCGGTTCTTGGTGTTCGAACATCGGAGGTTGGAAACCATGGCATACCTCGAATGGACTGAGGTTGGTTGCAGACGAGACGTGTAGGTTGTGTGACAACTCAGCCCATAGGAGGTAGCGAGCCCAGGAGCGCTGACGATCCGCCACAAAACACCTCAGATAGCGCTCCAGTTGTTGGTTGGTCCGCTCCGTCTGACCATTGGTCTGGGGATGGTACCCAGAAGATAGGCTGCAGGTGGAATGGATCAGACGGCAGAAGGCCTTCCAGAATCGGGCAGTGAACTGGGGCCCCCTATCCGAGACGATGTCTTTGGGGAACCCATGCAGGCGGACTACGTGCTCTAATATCAGTGTTGCGGTGTCCTTGGCTGACGGGAGTCCGGTTAGGGCCACCAGGTGCACGGCTTTGGAGAAACGATCGACGATGGTTAAGATGGTGTTCTTCCCTTCGGATTCCGGCAGGCCCGTGATGAAATCGACGGCAATGTGCGACCAGGGCCGACGGGGAATTGGAAGTGGTTGAAGTTCCCCTGGTGTTGGCTGGTTGGAGTCCTTTGCCCTGGCGCACACTGGGCACGCCTGAACGTATTCGTCGATGTCCCTGGTCATTGATGGCCACCAGAAGGCGCGCTGGACGAACTGGGTTGTACGCCTGCTACCTGGGTGCCCGGAGAGGAGTGAGGTGTGGCCCCACTGGATGACTTCCGATCTCATGGGGTGAGGAACCTAGAGACGTCCAGGCGGCGCACCTGCCGGTTCGTTCTCCGTGACCTGTGCCTGGCGGACCCTTGTTTCCAGTTCCCAGCGGAGGGGTGCGATGATTCTGGATGGTGGGAGAACAGGCGCGGGCTCCGCCCGGGCGACATCCTCTTCATGCTGACGGGAGAGGGCATCAGCCTTGGTGTTTTTCGAGCCCGGGCGGTATGACAGATGGAAATCATAGTGTTCGAAAAATAGTGCCCATCGCGCCTGCCTCGGGTTCAGCTGTTTTAGATTGCGGATTGTGATGAGATTTTGATGATCGGTCCAGACGATGAATGGCTCTCTGGTGCCCTGGAGCCAGTGACGCCATTCCTCCAAAGCCCACTTTATGACCAGCAGCTCGCGGTCCCCTACCCCGTATCGCTGCTGAGTGGTGTCAAATTTTTTGGAGAAGAAACTACAGGGGTGTAGTTTTTGGTCTGGACCTCGCTGGGAGAGAACAGCCCCAGCGCCCACATCTGAGGCGTCCACCTCCACAACGAATGGTTGACTTGAATCTGGGTGAAGAAGAATCGGTGCGGTGGTGAAAAGTTGGCAAAGCCTTTGGAAGGCTGAGATGGCGGCAGAGTCTAGAATGAAGGGTGACGGTGAGGGTCGGGTCAGAGCGGTTAGGGGGGTGGCAACCGTACTGTAGTCCCGGATAAAGCGACGATAGAAGTTCGCAAACCCGAGAAACCGTTGAAGCTGCTTAAGGGTCTTGGGTAGGGGCCAATGATGCACAACTTCGAGTTTCTGCGGGTCCATGGCCACACCCTGGGGCGAGATGACAAAACCCAGGAACGTGGTGGAGCGCTCGTGAAAAGCGCACTTTTCCAACTTACAGTACAGTTGATGGGCGTGTAATCTCTTTAAAACCGCTCTGACGTGCTGAGTGTGTTCTTCAAGTATGCAAATGCCCACCGCGGTAACATGTCTCGGAGAACGTCATTGATGAAATGTTGGAAAGCGGCGGGGGCATTGCAAAGTCCAAACGGGATTACCAGGCTTTCATAGTGTCCCGTGGGTGTGATGAAGGCCGTCTTCCACTCATCACCCTCTCTGATGCGCACCAAGTTGTAGGCGCTCCGCAGGTCCAACTTTGTGAAGATGGTAGCGCCAGAGAGGGCGTCCAGGGCAGAGTTGGTAAGAGGCAACGGGTGTCGGTTCTTTATGGTGATGTTATTTAGCCCCCGATAGTCGACACATGGCCGAAGTTCTCCTCCTTTTTTCTTCACGAAGAAGAACCCCGCGGCAGCAGGCGATGAGGAGGGCCGGATGGTACCTTGGCGGAGGGCATTGGTCACGTAGTCTTCCATCGCCTGCGTCTCGGTGGTGGAGAGAGAGTAGAGGTGGCCGCGGGGTGGTATAGAGCCCGGCTGGAGGTCGATTGCCAGGTCATAGGGGCGATGCGGTGGGAGGTGTGTGGCGCGTCTTTTACAGAAGACCTCAGCCAGGTCTCGGTACGCAGTGGGGATGGCGTTGGTGTCGACGTCGGGGGCCTCGGACTCCCTAGAGCACGTCCCAGCCGTGGCCCTCAGGCAAAGTTCAGTGCAGGTCGCGCCCCATTGTAAAATTCTATTCTGAGTCCAGGAGATGAGGGGGTCGTGCTGGATGAGCCACGGGTGACCCAGAATGATGGGTGGTGATGAGACGGAGGTGAGGTGAAACCGGAGCTGTTCTGTGTGTTGGTCGATGACTAAGGTGATGGGTTGGGTTTGGGCGATGATCGGGCTAGATGAGAGGGGGCGACCGTCAACTGAAGTGATCCGAATGGGCTGGGATAACGTCTCAATTTTTACCCCCAGTTTTTTGGCATAAGATGAGTCAATGAAGTTACCCGCTGCCCCGGAGTCGATGAATGCGGTACTTCGAACTCGTTTGTGGCCAATTTGGAGGGATACCTGAACCGTAGAAGCAAGATCCCCGGTTAGCTGATTGATTAGCGCGGCATGCTGATCCACAACGCCGCAAATGCTCGCGTAATCCGCTGGGTTTGCCGCGGTGGGCTCAGTCATTCTGTCACGGGTGAACTAACCTGAAAGACCAGAAGACGCAGCTTTAGCGGTTAGCCCAATGTAGCGTGGATGGTGAACCCAAACGCGGAGAGAAGCGAGTAGGTAGGATATCCCCACGATTTAGTATAAGGACTCTCACAAAGGGTGAGTGAGGGAAAAACACAAATTTAACCCGCGTCCTATAAATGCACACACAAATAGCAGAAAGCAATAACCCAAAAGATTGGTGAGTACTCACGGTTTGGAAGATCGCAACACGAACCAACATGGGCCGAACTCAATGACTGAGCGCTCTGCTATGGTTTATTTACTCCTTTTATACTTCCTGATTTACGACCGCTCTACTTCCGGGTCCTAGTGCCGGTCGTGGATTGAGTGTGCATGACATCCGCGGTCACGGGACGCTACGAACGGCAGAAAAACGGTCGATTTTAATGCCCGTGTGAACAAGGCCTAAGTGTGAAATTACAAGGAGTGTGTGTTCATAGTGTGTTTGTGATTATAGCAAGTAGGGGTTTACAACCCCTATAATCAAAATCTTCTATCACGGTAGAAGCGATTTTCTACCTCGATAACGATATATATATAACAATATAGCAATTTGTATCTGAAAATGCATGAATAAAAATTAAAACACAAAGAAACTGTTTTACGTAATGTAATTTTATTTAAACTGTGAATTGCTGAGGTTTTCCGCATTTTTTTTACTTTGGCCATATTCGTTTGGATGCTTGGATTTCAGATGATCGAAAAGGTTTGACGTGTTTCCACCACTTGTTAAAACAGTGCACTTGCGTACCTTGCAAATCATGTTCATCTCATTCGTATCACTTTTCTTATACGCAAACCAATTCAACACCACAGACGAGGCACCTTTTTTCTTTACAATCTCCTCGTTGTTGGTTTTGTCACTTGTAAGCAAACTCACTGCTGCTGCACCGTCTTCTTCCATTGTCGAAGTGTATGTGAAGCCAAACACATCAAAAGTGGGATGAAACCGTGGCACCCGATTGAACCAAATATATGCGCGGCCCAGTGGACCGCACAGCGCGACTATCTGAATAGCGCAGAGATGATCTAGTTTATTTGTATAGCCCGGTGGATCGCGCAGCGCGGATTAACTTGAGCAGCGCTGCTCGAATCACAAACCTGCGCAACCCACTGTTTTTTATTTTAAAACAATTTCTTTTAAATGTCAGGACTGTTTAATATTGTTTCCTCCTTGCCATACCTGGTTTGTATCCCAGTGGGGTAAAATGTATTTTGATGGCGGTTTATTTCTATCAGCGTTGCGCAGGTTTGTGATTCGAGCTGAGCTGCTCAAGTTGGTCCGCGCTGCGTGATCCACCGGGTCTGGATATTTGTTCTGCCCACGCCGGCTCAATCGGGTGCCACGGTTTCGTCCCACTTTAGATGTGTTTGGCTTCCCATTGAAGTGAATGTGTATTGTGTGGTTACGTAACGTGCAATGTCACGTGATCTCAACCGCGATTTAGACGATAGACCAAAATCTCTATCGGTTGACAAATTTCTACCGGTTAACCGTGTATACCGGTATATTGCCCACCCCTAATAGCAAGTGTGAAATTATAGCAAGTGTATGATTATATAGTGTGTGATTATAGTTAGTGTGTTATTACAGTCAGTGTGTTATCACAGTCAGTGTGTGATTATAGTGAGTTTGTAATTATAGTCAGCGTGTGTATATAGTGAGTTTGTTATTACAGGAAGTGTGTGATTTTAGTGAGTGTGTAATCATAGTGAGTGTGTGATTATAGCAAGTGTGTGATTACAGTGAGGGCGATTTTAGTGTGTGTGTGATGATATTAATTTGTGATGATTTTGACAGTGTGATTATAGTGATTATAGAGTGTGTTATTATAGTGCCTGTGTGATTACAGGATGTGTGTAATTATGAGTGTGTGATTATAGCGAGTGTGTGATATAGAGTGTGTGATCATAGCAAGTGTGTGATTATAGTGAATTTGTGATTATGGATTGTGTGGTTATAGTGTGTGATTAGAATAAGTGTGTGATTCTAGTGAGTGTGTGATTATAGTGAATGAGTGATTAGGGTGTGTGATTATAGAGTGCTTGGTTATAGAGTGTGTGATCATAGCAAGTGTGTGATTATAGTGAATGTTTTATTATAGAATTTGTGATTATGGATTGTGTGGTTATATTGTGTGATTAGAATAAGTGTGTGATTCTAGTGATTGTGTGATTCTAGTGAGTGTGTGATTATAATGAATGAGTGATTAGGGTGTGTGATTATAGAGTGCTTGGTTATAGTTAGTGTGTGATTATAGAGTTTATGATTATAGTAAGTGTGTGATTACAATAAGTGTGTGATTATAGTTTGTAATTATAGTAAGTGTGCAATTATAATGAGTGTGTCAATGTGTGATTATAGAGTGTGTGATTATAGAAAGTGTGAGATTATAGCAAGTGTATGATTATATAGTGTGTGATTATAGTGAGTGTGTTATTACAGTCAGTGTGTTATTACAGTCAGTGTGTGATTATAGTGAGTGTGTAATTACAGTATAGTCAGCATGTGATTATAGTGAATTTGTGATTACAGGAAGTGTGTGATTAAAGGGAGTGTGTGATTATAGTGTGTGTATGATTATTGTTACGGGACAAACCGGAGGTAACAACAGATAACTTAGCAGTTTAGCCTGCGTAGCGTGCATGGTAACCCAAATGCGGAAGTAGCGCGAAAAGGCAGGATGACCACATGAATGTTCTTAGAACTCTCTCATAATGAGAGCAAGAGTCTACACAAATAAACTCGCGTTCTTACAACACAAACTCAGTCAGGAATATAAACCCAGAAATAGTGAGTACTCACGATTCGGCAGGTACACGTCGGAACCAACATGGGCAACTCAATGACTGAGTGATGCAGTGGTTCTCAGTGTGGGGCGCGCCCCACTAGTGGGGAATACAGACATGACAGGTGGGGCGCAATGAACAGGAGGAAATTAGTGGAAAATAATAGGAAAAAAATAAACAATCACACACAAATAAATGGATCATTAATACAAGTAAATTTAAAATAACATCCGGGAGAAAAAGTGGAACCATAGTGCAACAATAATAGTTTAACGTCGGACAAACTTGAGCTGTGCTGCTCGAATCACAAACCTGAGCGACCCACTGGGCAGCACTGCGCGACTCTGACAGAAATAAACCGTGCCGACCATCAAAATACATTTTACCCCGCTGGGATGCGCACGTACAAACCAGGCATGGCAAGGCGGAAACAATATTAAACAGTCCTGACATTTTAAATTGTTTTAAAATAAAAACACAGTGAGTTGCGCAGGTTTGTGATTTGAGCGGCGCTGCGCGATCCACCGGGCTGCGCAAATAAACCAGATCATCACTGCGCTATTCAGATAGTCGCGCTGCGCTGTATTTGCACAGATATTTGGTTCAATCGGGTGCCACGGTTTCGTCCCACTTTTGATGTGTTTGGCTTCACATACACTTCGACAATGGAAGAAGACGGTGCAGCAGCAGTGAGTTTGCTTACATGTGACGAAACCAAGAATGAGGAGATTGTAAAGAAAAACGGTGCCTCGTCTGTGGTGTGGAATTGGTTTGGGTATAAGAAAAGTGATATGAATGAGATGAACGTGATTTGTGAGGTACGCAAGTGCACTGTTTTAACAAGTGGTGGAAACACGTCAAACCTTTTCTATCATCTGAAATCCAAGCTTCCAAACGAATATGGCCAAAGTAAAAAGAATGCGGCAAACCTCAGCAATTCACAGTTTAAATAAAATTACATTATGTAAAACAGTTTCTTTGTGTTTGAATTTTTATTTATGCATTTTCAGATACAAATTGCTATATTATGATATATATCGTTAGCGAGGTAGAAAAAAAAACTACAAACAATTGCTGAGCAGCTAATAAACATGGGGTCAATTATGCAACGATAAGTGACAACATAAGCCTTTTATAACAATTGCACGTCTATTTGATCTATTTTTAACTTGGTGTTGTTTGATCTTATTGGTTTAGAAATTGATATTTCAATAAACAGTAAACTTGGCCGATTTCGTTTTCGTTATTATTTTGTTGACAAGTGGGGCTTGAAAATTCGCTCACCCCCTTAAGTGGGGAATGACAGAAAAAGTTTGAGAACCACTGGAGTGATGTGATGCGCCATTTTGCCTCCGTTTATACTTCCTGTGTCGCGACCGTACTTCCGGGTCCTAGTGCCGGTCGTGGAGTGAGTGTATATGACAATTATGTGTGATTACAATTACTCATTACAATGAATGTGTAATTAGAGTCAGCATGTGATTATAGTGAGTTTGTGATTGCAGGAAGTGTGTGGTTATGGTCAGTGTATGATTAAAGTGATTGTGTGATTACAGCGAGGGTGATTATAGTGAATGTGTGATTATACAGTGTGTGATTATAGAAAGTACGTGATTATAGAGTTTGTGATTATAGTGATTGTGTGATTATAGAGTATGCAATGATATTAAGTTTGTGATGATTTTGATTGTGTGATTACAGGAAGTGTGTGATTACTGTGTGTGAAAATGATTACCCTATGATTATTGTGAGTGTGTGATTATAGTGTGTGATTATGGAGTGTGTGGTTATAGTGTGTAATGTAGTGTGATTACAATGACTGTGTTTTTACAGTGAGTGTGTAATTACAGGGAGTTTGTGATTATGGTGTGTGTGATTCTAGCAAGTGTGTGATTATAGTGAGTGTGTGATTATACACTGGGCCAATAAAGTTTCCTTAATCCTTTAAAAATCCTACAATTTGATTTTTCTTCTTATTTTTCTCTGTCATACAGTAGTTGAGGTATACCTATGATGAAAATTACTGGCCTCTCTCATCTTTTTAAGTGGGAGAACTTGCACAATTGGTGGGCGAATTAATACTTTTTTACCCCTCTGTATATAAACACTTTAAGCTTTGTAAAGTTTTAAGCAACATACTATAAACAACACCCTGGAGATTTTCCATAGAAGTGTGCAGTGAGTAAAACATTTGATCCCTAAACACTTCTTTCAGAGAATGAGATGCAGCATCAGGAATAACAGTAACCTGTGGGACATGTAATAACACTATTTATTAACACTATGATGCTTTAAACTTTTTATTCCACTTCAATTTTGTTGTGTTTATGAGCTGCGCATGAGAAAGATTTTACTATAGGCATAAATAAACATATCCATCAGCCCATTGTGCAGTTTAAGGCACTCTGAATCATGATTGTTTGATTTCTGTTTAGTTAGCAACACATAGGGGTTTGTGTGCCTGTTTGTGTTGTTAAAATTGCAGTTTTTAAAGATAATTGCTACCATGTTTACACATTTCAGCACTGGAGGCTTTGGGTCACAGACCAACGTGTGGGGTGGGGTGTGTGGGGGGGGGGATACCTTCCTGCTGGTTTCAATTAGTCCCAAAATGAACATACTTTACTGCAACCACACACACACTCACACTCACACACACACACACACACACACACACACACACCTCAACTTGTTGCATAATGTATCATGCTGCTCTCTTATGTGCCCAGCAGTTTCTGGTTTGTGTGTGTATGACGTGAAAAGTGTGTGTGGGAGAGAGCAACTGAAATACAGCTGCAGGAAACACGCACACACACACACACACACACACACACACACACACACACACACACACACACACACACACACACACACACGGCTGGGACCCAGCACTGGAAACACATCCAGCATCTGGAGTCAGACCCTCCACCACTTTCACTAACATTACACAACTCTAATAACACCTCCCTTATACACACTTCCCCCAAACACACACACTCACTCAGACTAAACACATTCCCAGTGGATGAAAATGTATGACCTAAAGCTCTTGTGTTTCTGTGTTCAGTTTTTTTATCCACTTCTGATGACTAAATGTTCCTCCCTTCACATCTGCTCCAGTGGTTTAACATCTGTGTACACTGACATGATGTGCGTCCTCTTCAGTGTGGGCAATCCCAGAATCCAGTTCACCTCATTGACGTATTGGATTTGGGGGACAGAGGGCTCTGGTGTGAATAAGATGTGATCCAGAGTGCTGTTCATTCTTTCAGCATGGAGTCTGCAGTGAATAATCATGACAGTGGAAATTTCAGTGCTAAATGAAAGTCTGTGTGTGTGTGTGTGTGTGTGTACAGTATGTGTGTGTGTGTGTGTGTGTGTGTGTGTGTGTGTGTGTGTGTGTGTACAGTATGTGTGTGTGTGTGTGTGTGAGTGTGTGTGTGTGTGTGTGTGAGTGTACAGTATGTGTGTGTGTGTGTGTGTGTGTGTGTGTACAGTATGTGTGTGTGTGTGTGTGTGTGTGTGTACAGTATGTGTGTGTGTGTGTGTGTGTGTGCAGTATGTGTGTGTGTGTGTGTGTGTGTGTGTGTGTGTGTGTGTGTGTGTGTACAGTATGTGTGTGTGTGTGTGTGTGAGTGTGTGTGTGTGTGTGTGTGAGTGTACAGTATGTGTGTGTGTGTGTGTGTGTGTGTGTGTACAGTATGTGTGTGTGTGTGTGTGTGTGTGTGTACAGTATGTGTGTGTGTGTGTGTGTGTGTGCAGTATGTGTGTGTGTGTGTGTGTGTGTGTGTGTGTGTGTGTGTGTGTGTGTGTGTGTGTGTGTGTGTGAGTGAGAGAGAGCACGTAGACTGAATCCTACGTGAATCATCTTTTATGTGTGTACTCATTTACAAACTGATGCTCTACAACAGTGTGACGTAACAGCCTGAGTAAAGCACTTAAAACTGGCTATGGAGTTAAATGGTGCTCTGACTGACTCCTCTTCCAGGGCCTACGAGTAACTCATCATGAAACCATTTAGTTTTTTAGATTTTCATTAACAGAACTGCCGTTTGACCTGGGGTGTGTCCCGCCCAGCGTTCCGAGAACACACTCCAGATCCACACCATCCCGACGGCCACAGAGTATTTACTGAAGAAGATGAATGATAGATTGTTGTTCTAAATTAAACATGAACAACACAATGAAGCAGTTGCCACAGAGGACTGACCCCGGAGCAGCGCTGAGCTCCAACAGAAACGGTTTTCAGTTGAGAAAAAGAACTGGAGAGTTTAGTTCCGGTCTTTTCTCAGATTTCAGGAAATCTGAGCAGCCTTTCTCAATGTCTCGGAACAACACCTAGACCTACTGTAAACGTCCACCAAATCATACAGACCAGACTGTTCTCCTTCACGTGCAGGCCAGGCTTTCTGTCTGTCTCAGCTCAGAGCTTTAATCCATGCATCAGTCTGTCGATCCATCAAGTACGGCGCTTATGTTTAGTGTCACCAGGGGAACTTAGGACACAAAGCAGGAAACAACAACCCATCGCAAGGCACCAGCATACTCACTCAACACACACACACACACACACACACACACACACACACACACACACACACACACACACACACACACACACACACAGCTAAATGACCAGGGTTGGAGTTTAAATCCAAATTGTTTATAAATGTTTATAGCTCTGAAAGTGTTAAATTAACACTGGAGGTTGTACTGTGTACAGACCAACTAAAACTGGCAGTCAGCCTACAGCACATGGACTGCAGGAGGAAACCAGAGAACCTGGAGGGAATCCACTGAACATGGAGAATATGCAACTCCACACACACAGACTGAAAGTAAGATTTAGGTGGGTAAGATGGTGGGTAAGAAAGTAAGATTTTGGCTAGGTGGTGTTTATAAACACTTCTGCGACTCTCAGACTTTTGCCCTTTTCACCTAACTGAAAGGCAGACTGATTAAATCCACAGTGATGACGTCACACCCTGATCCAATGAGCTTCTGAGTCATGGCACACACTTTATTGAGATTTACATCATGGACATTTTAGCAAGGCGCTTTATCAGGACCTCACACACTGCTGTGGAAATGATGCACAGTGAAAGTATGTGTGTGTGTGTGTATGTAGACTGGAAGCTGTGGAACATCTATTAGATGACTGGTACTGAAACTTTCCCTCTTTACTATATTCATCATAAATATTATTCCTGGCACACTCCATTTTGGGAATTTCTAAGTCACCATCGTCATGGCTAGAGGATTAGGCGCGGGAGAGGGTCAGGATGGGTTAAATTGGAACTCCTACTAGGCAAGTCAAGAAGGTTTCTTAACACTGGGGCACTTTACTACTTGAAATAGGTTTATAGTTTACACTGCACAACTGAAAATAAGTCACCATTATGATTCAAAAAAGGCACATTTAAGAATCTTTGTTTGTTTAAGTTCTGCTGTGAGTTTCAGCTACAATTCCTCTAACTGGTACAGTGAGGATCTTCTCATTTCTTACACAGCTGTGTGGGAGACATGTCCTGCCATCATGAAAAAGATGCTACTGTGCTTCAGAAGCATTAAATTATTGTACTGCATCAAGCAAATACAACAATTAAGGAGGTTGAGCTAAAATCCTGGAATTGGGTTAAGAAATGTCCATCACCTTATTAAACCCTGGCTTCAGATAGTGCTGATATTACTAAGCACACCGGTTTCTCATCCCGCACTGATTTCTTCTGGCTTATAAGAAACACAGCATGCTACCTCGTTGCCAGATTATTGTGTGTTTCTTCTTATTTGTGTGTTTGTATTTTGGCTCAACGACATTGTGGACGGACTTCACGGCTCAGATCTCACACTTCCGCCTTCCCAATCACGGGTCAGTTTAATGTTTCCACACTACTCTGTGACCCATAGAAACATCTGTTCTCCAAATTAGAAGCTCTAACTGTGACTGTTTTGATTGACAAACATGAAATGAGGGTGAAGTGTTTATAAAGTGATAAACTGGTTAGCTGTGATATTTTCGGCGAAGTCCATTAATGAAACATTATGAAATAAAGTAATAACTTACACGTGCAGCCTGTTCTTGGTTTGAGTCGGTAAAACTTAATTTCCGTTGTAATTAACTCGGATTGCGCAAAAGGTGTGTAAAGCTGAGTTACTTGAGCGCTGCTGGAGGGCTGTGATTGGTTGAATGGTGAGGTCGCATGTGATTGGCTAAAGAGCACGTGTGACCCACGTTGGTGCCAGCAAATTCTCAAAAATACACACACACAAACATCCAGGGATATTCACACACAAAAGACGATTTTCACATGCAAAGTCCATGATACACTCGTGAATTTTAAACGTTCAAAAAAATTTACACAGTTGTACATCCGTGAATTGTGTTTTGCATTTGTGAATATATACATTTATATATGGGAGAAGGGTGTTTAGGTTAGTGGCTTCGGCCAAGTTGAGCATGTGTGTGTGCTGAGTTTAATAACCGACTCCCCAGCCATTTGCATTGGGGAGCAAGTAAGCTCACTCGTACTCCCTACTAGCGTCGAAAAACGCTACAATAATATTACAACATGCACGTGAATTGGGTCTCACGCATGTGAATTGGGATACGCATGTGTGCATCGTGTCTTTTGTGTGAAAAGCCTTTGTGTGAGACAATTTTGATTCCATACTATATTTCTCCGGCATTAATTTTTGCTGCAGCCCATGAGGATATAATGCGACTCCAAAGGAGATACAATGACATTTATCTGAACGATGAATCTTTTACAGTCAAGGCCATCTGTGTGTGTGTGTGTGTGTCTGTCTGTATTTCTAATGTAACTGTACAAGATGAGGAGTTGCGCTGAGTTAATCCAGATGTTCCTTGTTAAAACTTCATGCTGACAACAAGGAACTTAATGATCACACAGAGCAGAAAATGGCCCTTCAAATTCTCAACTCTCGGACTGAATAGAAATTTGGCAAGTGGACCTTTCAAATTTATATTTGAGTACCCCTGGTCGATAACAACAAATGAATTGAAATAAATGAGCGTGCTGTTTGTGTAACAGCGCGACAAACATTACCTGTCCTTTTATGAACTGCACAAGTAGTGGTGATCATTAACTGCTAGCTAACTGGGTAAGTGGGTTACAAGGGGGGGTCTGTAGCTCTGTCCACTGTTTTAGGGAACATGTTTTGTTTTAAAGTAAGTTACAGGACTTTTCCCTTCTTTTCTGGAGGGCTTTTATTTCACTAAAAACAATCTAATATGGATATCCACATAATTATGGATTATTATATTTATGATATAAAAAACCACAGTCTCAAAACAACACAGCCCTGCCCTTCAGCACGATCAGCAACAGGAGCAGCAGTAATCCTTTAACAGCAACATTGTACGCCATCAGGTAAAGCATAGGCTACATTTGCTTTTCATTGTCCCCACCTGATGACAGTCATACAGTATGATGCAATTCCATATTAGATTCGTCATGAATGTGAGTTGCTATTCAGCCTGTTCTATCTTTTTTAACTTTGAGCACCCGCCCCTTTAAACGTCTCTGCACGGCCCTGTCACAGACAATAGAAAACCGCTTAGCGGCACAGATTATTTTTTTACTCCAGGTTCGTGTGTCGCCCCCCACGTGACATCAAAAAATGCTGCCCAGTTCGCCCATGCCTAAAACCGCCACTGCACACGCGCACACACACACATACACACACACTGGCAGAGATACTTTTAATTAATGTTTTTCTATTTATTGTCTTTATCTTAACATTACTGTTAGTTTGAATGCCCATAATGTAGAGTTAAGAGCTCTTCCCTTTCATTAAACAATAGAAGTAACAATAGAACAGACACACAGTTCTCCTGAGTTTTAATATTTAAAAGATATTTAGATTAAAAATATAGAATTTTTTTTCAGACAGAAGCTAGAGGTGAGTGCTGACTCACGCTGAACAAATTTTCCTTCATAAACATTTGATATTGTGTGAATGCTGCGAGGTGAGAAGCAGGAAGCCTTTATCTTTGAAACATACACTCATGCACACACACACACACGCACACACACACAGTTTCCCGATGTCATAAACACAGCATTCATGGATCAGGAACTGCTGAAGTGTAATGTTCAGACCTCTCAAAACTGAGGAAAGGAAAGGAGTTTAATAAAAATCCAAATCTCTCTCTCTGTCTCCCACACACACACACACACACACACACACACACATGGTTTAAATGTGTGAATGTATCTAATGGGTGAAATGTGATCTCTCTGATTCAACCTGAACGCATTGTTTAACGCAGGTGTTTATTCTGAACAGTAGTTCCTGACCAAAATGCTGTAAAACCCTAAAATGGTTTCAGACAGAGAAGCAGACTATAAAAACACACAATAATAAGAAAATAAGATGAAGAAAAAATCCAAATAAAACAATAAACAACAATAAATGTGGAAAATTAACATCAGAGGAAGAGCACAGCAGTGTGTGTGTGTGTGTGTGTGTGTGTGTGTGACCCAGGTCCCATTCCCAGTTTGAAAATTAGAGAGTTATGACAGGAAGGACATGTGACAAACCTGTGTCAGATCAAATGTTCAATGTGGTGCCCCTTAGGGTAAAAGGTGCAAGGCGAAATAAAAAAGCATATTTTTAAAAAGTTTTAAATATTTCTTCTTCACGTTGTAGCGCAGCCACATGTTTTTTTAATATAGGCTTAGTATCAGTCTAACAAAAAGAAGGTAAACTGCTATGCCGTGTAAAAAATTGTACCCGATGTGGTTATATGGCTCAAAGAGTTTGTGTTATGGTTCCGGGGATGAAGTCTCGCGAGAGTACGCAACCACGACGCAAGGTCATCCTGATGATGTAACTGGGTCAAAGGATCCTGTTAAAAGGACACCCGAGGAGAAGCTCGAGGAGGAGAGAGTTAGGGGATGCAGCACGCTGTTTTCGTGACAATTGTTGAGGAGTTTTGAAGATTTTTTTCTGCTTCACTACTTCGCTCCTGCTCCAAGCTCAAGCTCCCAGATTATTAACAACACTTCTGGTGAGGCCGCACACTCCACTACATTCATAAATAACCCGGACTTTGGACAATTACTTCACTCACTTACACTCCATTGCTGTTTGTATGTATTTTGTAAATATTATTATTATTATTATTAGTTTTTGTTGGTTTTTGGTGCACCTATTTTTGTTTCGTTATTGTTTAATACACTTTGGGTTTCTGTTTACCAATGATGTTGGCGTCTTTTTCTTGTTCTGTATGGCTAGCTCTTCACCAGAGACTAGATAAAAGATCCTAGTGTAACCAGGTTATTAAATTATCCGATCGTTACAAGATCATTGATGATTTTGGAGATGGTCCTAACATGAGCTGCCAGTTTCCATCTTTATGTGAAGGTCTAACATTTTTCCGTTTGGCTGCAGACTGATGAGTCTGTGATTCCTTTCGTCACTTTTAGACACCGAGCTTGTGTGTATGTGTGTGTGTGTGTGTGTGTGTGTGTGTGTGTGAGGCACATGTCTGGACTCTCTCTTTCTCCCCACATTCAAACGCAAACATTTTCTTTTTTTATCACAATGTAATGATACACAGGATGTGATAAAGACAGTGAGTATGTGTTGAAGGTGTATCACATCAGCCTCATGTACCTTTTAAGGATATTGTGTGTTTTTCCAGGTGGAAGGACTTCTTGATGATGATGATGATGATGATGTATTTGCTGGTTGTAAAGTTGTAGACGTGATCAGTGTGTATCCTCTCTCCCTCCTTCGTCACAGTAAGTCTGCTGCTGTAATTTCGGACACTCGTCTGATCAAGGGAGAAGTACCAGGGGACGTCTCTGATGGACCATAAGCAGATAAGCAGAACAAATGCGGAAAATCAAAATGATACCACTGTTATAATTAAAGCAAAAGGTGGTCCAATTAATTATTAGAGTATATGACATACAGTATATGTACAGTGTGTGTATTGGTGTGTCAGAGGAAACTCCACAGCTGCAGTGCATTTAGTGTGTTGATTATTCACTGTACGTCTGAAGTGGTCAAAACCGTCTGGTTACAACTAGTGAGTCACACACACACACGCACATGCACACGCACACACACAACAAATAGAGGAAGAAAGAATGAGGAAATCCTAATGATTCCTCTCACAGCATCATACACAGAAATTTCACTTTCACTGAAGGAAGTTACTCTGAAACACACACCATCATGACACTGCCATCTTTCACTCCATCTCTCTGTCTCTGTATTCCCCTTCCCTCCCTCTATCTTTCTGTCAGGTATTAAACTATTCTCCTTTACAACATGTCTGTTAGATACAACTAGGTGTTTAAAGGAGACATACAGTCTCAATTTTGCATAGGTTAATATGATTCTTTAGGGTCCTAATGAAAAGTTTGTAATATACTTTAATTAAAAATTCTCAATTGTTGTGTAAAAAAAACATTACTTTTACCTGGTGAAAAGTAGCTCTGTTCTCAGCAACCTGTTTCAGTACATGCTCCTTTAAATGTTAATGACCTCTACTGAACCCGCCCCCCAGTTCTGTCTTCACAATACAAGTGGGGTATAGCTTTGACAACAGTTAAAAATATTTTAAAAACAGTTAAAAATAATTTTACATGATGTTAGAATTATTTTATATATAAAGGAGTTATTTCTACTCTCTTGCTCTCTTCCTCATAGATCTGATATTAACGTGTTAAATCTTCCCTGCTGCTATCTTCCTGTCTCCTCTTGCATCTGTTCATTCACGCTCACCTTCCCATACTCTCTCTCTCCCTCTCTCTCTCCCCCTCTGTCTCCTTCCACCTCTCTTCCTCTCCTTTGATTCAAATTAAAATTTTATTTGTCACATACACAGTCATACACAGTATGATATGCAGTGAAATGCTTATACGACAGCCAGTGACCTTAAAAAGAAAATAAAAGCTTATACGTAAGGAATAAATATCAATAAAAAGAAATACTAAAGAAAATAAATTTAACTAGTAAAATAAACTGTACAAATGAGGGCATAATAAAAATCTTACAAAATATAGGGGAAATATATATATAAAATTATATATATATAAATATATATATTTCCCCTATATTTTGTAAGATTTTTATTATGCCCTCATATTTATGTATATATATATATATATATATATATATATATATATATATATATATATATATATATATATATATATATGTATATAAAATTTTACATGTGAATCTGGTTGTAAAACTTTTTTGACTTCCCAGACCGGGAATCGAACTCAAGTTGCTGCGCTGAGAGCGCCATATCCTAACCACTAGACCACAAAAGATTAATGACTGCCTCTTGGACATGCCGGCTATTCAACCCGCGACCTTATACAAGCGAAGCATTGTTTTTTCGGGATCTCACCAAGACATTTACAATGGTTAATTTGTAGTAACATATGTCTACAGCATAGGCGTTTAGTCAAACAAATCTATAAACCGATCATTTTCTGTTAATAAACAGAGACCTTCCTGACAGACAACGTATGTGTGTGTGTGTGTGTGTGTGTGTGTGTGTGTTTGACTGAGTCTCTCCTGGTGTCAGAAAAGCTTACCGAAGCATAGCGCACTCGCCTCGTTACTAAACGAACTTTAGAAAAACTTTATAAATATGTCGTGCAAAAAAGCATGTATCTTGAGCAGGAATCAAACCCGGGTCTCCCACATGAAAGTGCCGAATCCTAACCACTAGACCACCACACTCATGTAGGCACCATTTTGCTCCAGTGTAGAAAAACAATGGCTGACGGCTCTTTTTTCACTCGGGGCGGGTCTTTGCTAAAACACCAGTGTCAATCAACTATAGTAGGAGCGGCCTCTGTCTGTGTGACTTCACACCGACAGGCTTTTGAAAACGGCCTGATTTCAGAAGGGGCATCTTATATTATTAAATTAAAAGAAAATCGCTGGGCGGCTCTTTATCATTGTAGAGTGGTTGTGTACACACTCTCCTAACACACAATGCAGTCCAAACAACTTGAAAAAGTCCATGTAGCACCGTAGGTCCCCTTTAAAAGAATATTACTATAACAATGTTATTGAATAAAGTCTTTCTTTCTCTGATCCTCAGTGCTTTCCTCTGGTCGCTCCAGATGGCTCCAGGTCCTGAACCAGAATGGAGTTCATCGGCTCCACCTTCACATAGGTTAATTTGTACATCTAGAGTTTTTGCCAATCTGTAATTTTGTGCAATAAATTTGGCTGAGAGTTCAAGCGCTGAGTCATTCCTTTACTCCCTTATGAAAGTAACTGGCAGGCAAACGGCTTACATCTGCTCTGCTCTAAGAGAGAGAGAGAGAGAGAGAGAGACGCTGCCTTTTGTTTGTGAGGAATGTTTCTTGCCTGCCGATTAACGTCTGTTTCCGGGGCCTCTTTCCTTTCTTTTCTTTGTTTCACCCCTCATAATTTCCTTTTAGATGCCCCAAATCCTCCGTCTAGTGCCCTAGACTGCTCACATGACCCCACTCCAAACTCTCTCTCTCTTTGCTTTCCTTTCCCCTCTCCATCCCCCTGATTTTTGTTTCTATAATGACTTTCACCTTCATAACCCCATGCAAGTGCACTAGACCTCTGACACCCCCATGTCTCTCGCCACCACAGCAGGGATCAAATCAAAACTTAATTTGATACTAATCCATCTAACTGACCCGCCAAATCCTGAGGTACTGCTCACTTTGATCTGAGAGCGGGCCAATCAGGGGAGGGAGAAGAAGATTAAAGTGGCAAAAGCCTCTTTACTGCTGAAGACAAAGTGAAGTTTACTTTCTTTCTTTTTTCCATTCATTTAATTACTTTAATTCCTTTCATGTGTGTGTGTGTGTTTGTGTGTGTTTGGTCTTTCTCAAGTTATATGTTTTTTAATATATGTGATTATAATCAAACCCTAACCAAATTCACACACTCACTATAACCTCATTCATTATAATCACAACTTTGCTATAATCACACACTCACTGTAATCATACACTCAGTATAATCACACAGATGCTATTATCACACACTGTATAATCAATCACTTGCAATTCTTGATTCTGATTGGCCAGAAGGTCTCGCTTCACCACTTCACCCACGCTCCGCCAGACTGATTTAAGCTTCTCAATTTTCTAGCTTAATCCAGCATTATATTAAAATTTTTGTCCTCTCACGAAAAATTAACTCAACAGATCGCTGTGGCGACCCCTGAAAGGGAACAGCTGAAAGACAAAGAAGAAAGAAGAAGAAGATTCACACGAAATGCTTTTTATATCGCTAGTTTTAATTGTTTTCAGCACACCCGCTTCTAGCCAGCCAGTGGGCAGTGGTAGCTCAGAGGGCTAAGGCGCTGAGTTACTGACCGGAATATCGGCGGTTCGAACCCCAGCTCCACCAGGTTGCCACTGTTGGGCCCTTGAGCAAGGCCCTTATCCCTATCTGTTCCAGGGGTGCTGTATCATGGCTGACCCTGCGCTCTGACCCCAGTTACGCTGGGATATACGAAGAAGGAATTTCACTGTGCTGTAATGTATATGTGACAAATAAAGCCTTAACTTAACTTAGCCGGCTACCGCATTAGCCTGGCTACCACAAGTTTTCCTCGCCGATTATCTCTGTTACTACTCCTTGTAAAAACAGCATGTCGGTTGTGTGTCTGCCCCTGAGTGCAGGTGAGGATACATTTAAGCTGCACTCTGTTGATTTGGAGCTGGAGGCTGTGGAGAAGCAGATCCATGACCTACAGATGAAGCTGGCCCAGCTATGACAGAGGAAAGACATATTAGAATTGTCACGGACCAACGCTCACATGTCCCAGGTAAATTCTCGGCATGACACAACTTCAACCCCATGTCTTTCTCTGTCCAGGTCCTATGCACCAAGGACACGGCCTGCTCAGGTTTCGTTCACTACGGCGCTGGGATACCATGGAACCTGAATGCAGCCGCAACGGAAGACGCAAGCCAGGCCCCTCTCCCTTTGCCGCCACCCATCCACCCATCTCGACCCCAAACTTCTTCGCTGCCCTTCGTGAGATGGTATATGACAGGGTGATCATTGAAGACTTGGTCGTCCAGCAAGTCCATGTTACCATGGTTAAAGGTAAGGTGTGCACTCGCTGTTTACCTGGTGTTCTTGTTCTTGATTTCGTTGCACAGGTGCCCACGGACCTGAAAGAGAACATCGGAGCTGTGGTGCTTCATGCTGGCATGAATGACACCAGGCAGAGGCAGAGGGAGATCCGGAAGAAGGACTTCAGAAGACTGGTTGAGAAGGTACGCAGCACATCACCCACAACAAGTATCATTGTATTATGTCCACTTCCCACATTTCAGCAAGGAATCGAGAGCCTCCTAACACACAGTATGACTGCAGATCAGTCCCTGCTATCCGTTATCACCCAGATGAGGATGGGTTCCCTGTTGAGTCTGGTTCCTCTCAAAGTTTCTTCCTGTTGCCATCGCAGGGAGTTTTTCCCTCAGCACCATCGCCCTCGGCTTGTTCATCAGGGACGATCTGATCATTCTGATTCATACATATTTTTCACATTTCATACAAATTTCCATAATTTTCTTTTGATTCTGTAAAGCTGCTTTGCAAGAATAACAATTCTTAAAAACACTAGACAAATAAAATTTACTTGAATTGAATAATCACACACTATAAGGTGTCAGAAAAGTTTCAATATGTTAAATGTAAAATGTACCAAAATGTAAATCTCTCCTCTGGATGATGAACTTGGTGTAACACATCTGGTGTTATGTGTGTAACTTCCATGTATTTTTTCCATGTTTTGACTCTTTTCTTACACCACATATATTCACACACTCACTATAATCACACACTCACAAATGTGAATGTGTGTTTGAGAGAGAGAGAGAGAGAGAGAGAGAGAGAGCCCCCTGTGTGTCTAACATTGGTTTTTGAACATTCAATTAGTTCCTGTCTTAGTGGGTAGGAGGAAAGCAGTAACTGGTACAAACTGTGTGTGTGTGTGTGTGTGTGTGTGTGTGTGTGTGTGTGTGTGTGTGTGTGCGTGTGTGTGTGTGTGTTTGTCAGTCAAGAAAAAGAGACATAATAAAAAATTTGAATAAAAGAGAGGTGCAAAGAGGAATACAATAAGGGGAGGAGATAGGGGAAAGAAAAGAAGAGAGAGAAATGTTTAACAGAGAGCAAGAAAGAGGACAAGAAGAAAAAGGAGGAGAAGATAAGGAACGTGAAGAGCAAAACTAAGAGCAGGAAAAAGGAATGGGGGTCTTTAGGTGTAATGGGGCACTCAGACTAGCCAGTACTTTTCCACTTGCTCGCACACATTCACAAACCCACATCCCCCATCACACACAGGAAGAGAGAGAGAGAGAGAGAGAGAGAGAGTGAATGGTGTTAAAAGGAGAGACAGAATAAAGGAGTGAAAAAAAACAGAATGAAAGGGAGAAAGAGAGCTACAGAGTAAAGGATCAGTGTGTGATAGTGAAAAGCGATGTGCTTTGTTTTAATCACAAGATCACTTGAACACACACACACACACACACCATCCGCCAACATCATAGCCTATGAAAACACATGAGGATAGAACAGGTGCATCATTCTCTTTCTACTCTGTATCTTTTCTTTATGTCATACACACTCAATCTGCGCCCGGCACTAGGACCCGGAAGTAAGACGGGCGCAAAACCAGGAAGTATAAAAGAGGTAAACAAACGATGGCTTACCGCTCAGTCATTGAGTTCGGCCCATGTCAGCTCCAGCTGTCGTTTCAGCAAACCGTGAGTACTCACATGTTGGTTCCGTTTTGTCTTTGCTATTGTGTGTGTATTTTTAGGACGCGGGTTAAATTTGTGTTTTTCCCTTGCTCCGTTTTTGTGAGAGTCCTTAAACTAAATCGCGTGGTTATCCTGCCTGCTCGCTTCTTTCCGCGTTTGGGTTTATCCTCCACGCTACATTGGGCTAACCGCTAAAGCTACGTCTTCTGGTCACCTCAGGTTAGTCCATCTTGACAGAATGACTGAGCCCTCCGCGGTAAACCCAGCGGATTATGCGAGTCTCTGCGACGTTGTAGATCAGCATGCGGCGCTCATCAATCAGCTCACCGCGGATCTCGCTTCCCTCCGCCGCGAGCTCGCTGAGCTCCGGCGGGAGAATACGGATCTCCGCGCAGCTGTTGGTGACGTCACTGCTCGATCGCACGCCGCGGGGGCCGCGGCGCCGCATCCCCCCCCCCCCCCTCCTTCTGATGTTTTTCTTTCTCTACCAGAGAAGTGGAACGGCACGGACGGGAAGTGCAGCGTTTTTCTAACAGCTCTCGATCTGGTGTTTGAGTTTAATGCCACCAAATACTCCACCGATCGCCTTCGCATTGCTCTTCTCGTCTCGTTGCTAAAAGGGCAGGCAGCAGAGTGGGCCACGGCAGTTTTACGGGCAGATACAGACACCGCTCACTCTTACAATGAGTTCACTCACCAACTCAAACTCACTTTCGAACATCCAGCGGGCGAGGTGGAGACCGACACCAGACTTTATCACCTGAGGCAGGGAGGATTGCCCGTGAGCCGCTACACGGCCGAGTTTCGCACTCTCGCCGTCCAAACAACGTGGGGCGATGCAGCACTCCGGACATCCTACTACGAGGGACTGGCTTCTCGGATTAAGGACGAACTAGCCGGGCGAGAGCTTCCTGCGACCCTGGAGGGCCTAATCCAACTCGCTCTCCGGATCGACCAGCGCCTCCTCTCTCGTCCGAGGCCAGCCCCTCGCACCCTGCCACCTGCACCCACCTTCGCCGTCACCACGTCACGACCACCACCCGCCTTCACTGTCACCACTCCACGCCCCGCAGGCTCCGCCACCTACGCCACCCCGGGACATGTCGGTTCTCCACCTCCTGCCGTGGTTGACACCGGAGCCGGGGAACCCATGCAACTAGGACGCGCCTCCTTGACCGCTGCAGAACGGGAGAGACGTTTTCGTGAAGGGCTCTGTGCCTATTGCGGGTCAGCTACACATCACAGGGCAACATGCCCGCTCAGACCGGGAAACGCCCAGGCCCGGTGAGAGGAGAGAGAGACTCGCCGGGTCCCCTTCGTCTCTCCGCCATCACCACCAACTCCTCCCGTCTCACGGTTCAGGTACACCTCCAGGTTGGCCACAAACGGGTCCGAAGTGCTGCGTTCATCGACTCCGGGGCAGCAGGTAACTTCATTGACTCTGCATATGCCAAAACCCTGGGGGTAAAACTCGAGGCGTTATCCCAGCCCGTTCGCATCACCTCTGTCGACGGTCGCCCCCTCTCCACCAGCCCAATCAGCACCCGAACAGAACCCATCACCGTCTCCATCAACCAACACCATGAACAGTTAAAATTCTTCGTCACCTCCATCTCATCTCCACCCATCATCCTTGGTCATCCCTGGCTGCTCCAACATGACCCTCTAATCTCCTGGACCCAGAATCGGATCCTTCAGTGGGGCGCGACCTGCAACGAACTATGCCTACGGGCGGCGGCTGGGACGTGCTCTAGGGAGTCCGAGGCCCCCGACGTCGACACCAACTCCATCCCCGAACCATACCGAGACCTAGCAGAAGTTTTCTGCAGGCGACGAGCCACCCATCTTCCTCCTCATCGTCCATACGACCTCGCCATAGACCTCCAACCCGGTACGATCCCCCCCCGCGGCCATCTCTACTCACTCACACCCACCGAGACCCAGGTGATGGAGGAATATGTAAACAACGCCCTGCGCCAAGGCACCATCAGGCCCTCCTCCTCACCTGCCGCCGCGGGGTTCTTCTTCGTGAAGAAGAGAGGCGGGGAACTTCGCCCTTGTGTCGACTATCGGGGGCTCAACCATCTCACCATCAAAAATCGACATCCTCTGCCTCTTACCAACTCAGCCCTGGACGCCCTCTCTGGCGCCACCATCTTTACGAAGTTAGACCTCCGGAGCGCTTACAACTTGGTGCGCATCAGAGAGGGCGATGAGTGGAAGACGGCATTCATCACCCCCACCGGACATTATGAAACTCTTGTCATCCCATTTGGACTGTGCAATGCCCCCGCCGCATTCCAACACTTCATTAACGACGTCCTTCGGGACATGCTCGGTCGGTGGGCATTCGCATACCTGGACGATATTTTAATTTATTCACGCACCATGGAAGAACACACCCAGCATGTCAGGGCGGTTCTAAAGAGATTACTCGCCCACCAACTGTACTGTAAGTTGGAAAAGTGCGCTTTTCACGAGCGCTCCACCACGTTCCTGGGTTTTGTCATCTCGCCCCAGGGTGTGGCCATGGACCCGCAGAAGCTAGAGGTTGTGCGTCATTGGCCCCTACCCAAGACCCTCAAACAGCTTCAACGGTTTCTCGGGTTTGCGAACTTCTATCGTCGCTTTATCCGGGACTACAGTACAGTTGCCGCCCCCCTAACCGCTCTGACCCGTCCTTCCTCTCTCCCTTTTCACCTCAACCCGGCAGCTGCCTCCGCTTTTCGATCACTGTGTCACCGCTTCACCACTGCACCGATTCTCCACCACCCAGATGTCAATAAATCATTCGTTGTGGAGGTGGATGCTTCAGATGTGGGCGCTGGAGCTATCCTCTCACAGCAAGGTCCAGACCAAAAACTACACCCTTGTGGTTTTTTCTCCAGAAAATTTGACTCCACTCAGCAGCGATACGGGGTAGGGGACCGCGAACTGCTGGCCATAAAGTGGGCTCTGGAGGAGTGGCGTCACTGGCTCCAGGGCGTCAGTGAGCCATTCATAGTCTGGACGGACCATCAAAATCTAATCACCATCCGAAACATTAAACAGTTAAATCCACGACAGGCGCGGTGGGCATTATTCTTTGAGAATTACAACTTCCACCTCTCATACCGCCCGGGGCCCAAGAACACCAAAGCGGACGCCCTCTCCCGACAACTAGAGGTGGACCCCCCCCGGGCGGACCCCGCGCCTGTCCTCCCCTCTTCCAAGATCATCGCACCCCTGCAACTGGACCTGGAAACGAGAGTGCGCCAGGCACGAGGTACAGAGACCGAACCGGCAGGTGTGCCACCTGGACGACTCTTCGTGCCTGAAGGGATGAGACCCGAGGTTCTCCGCTGGGGACACTCCTCCCCAATTTCGGGCCATCCAGGCACCCGACGATCCCTCCAATTTATCCAGCGCGACTTCTGGTGGCCATCCATGACGAGGGACGTCCAAGAGTTCGTTCAGGCATGCCCAGTGTGTGCCAGGGCAAAGACCACCAACCAACCCTCTCCAGGAGAACTGCAACCCCTTCCCGTCCCTCGACGGCCCTGGACGCACATTGCCGTGGACTTCATCACGGGCCTGCCGGCCTCCGAAGGAAAAGACACCATCCTCACGATCGTGGATCGGTTCTCTAAGACCGTGCATCTGGTGGCTCTCGCCGGACTCCCGTCAGCCAAGGAAACAGCAGAACTGATTTTAGAGCACGTAGTCCGTCTGCATGGGTTCCCCAAGGATATCGTCTCGGACAGAGGGCCCCAGTTCACAGCCCGGTTCTGGAAGGCCTTCTGCCGTCTGATCGATTCCACCTGCAGTCTGTCCTCCGGATACCACCCACAGACTAACGGTCAGACGGAGCGGACCAACCAACAACTGGAGCGCTATCTGAGATGTTTCGTAGCGGACCGTCAGCGCTCCTGGGCACGCTACCTCATTTGGGCGGAACTATCACACAACCTCCACATCTCCTCTGCCACTAACCTAAGCCCATTTGAGGTATGCCACGGTTTCCAACCCACCGTCTTCAACCACCCAGAGCCGGAGGTTGATGTACCGTCAGCCCAACAGTTGGTCCGCAGATGTCGGCGGCTCTGGACTACGACCAACCAGGCCATCCAACGTGCCAATGCCCGCTACATCCACCAACATCGCCGCCGACATCCTCCGGGACGACTATACCACGTAGGTGACAAGGTATGGCTGTCCACAAAAAACCTCCACCTCCGCACCGAGTCAAAGAAACTTTCCCCCAGATTCATCGGACCATACCACATCACTCACAGAATTAACCCTGTCACCTACCGGCTCCAGCTGCCTGCGGCGCTCCGGATCCATCCAGTCTTCCACCTGTCCCAGTTCAAGCCCTTCATCACCTCACCCATGATTCCACCCACCCCCCCAGCTCCTCCTCCCCGGATCATCGACGGCGGTCCCGCCTACACCGTGCGCCGAATCCTTGACTCGCGCCCTCGGGGCAAAGGTACGCAATACCTGGTGGACTGGGAGGGCTATGGCCCCGAGGAGCGATCTTGGATCCCGGCCCGGTTCATTCTCGACCCCCAGCTAATTCGGGACTACCGTCACAGGGTATCCTCCATCCCAGGACCGTCAGGAGCCAGTCCTGGACAGGGGGGTACTGTCATACACACTCAATCTGCGCCCGGCACTAGGACCCGGAAGTAAGACGGGCGCAAAACCAGGAAGTATAAAAGAGGTAAACAAACGATGGCTTACCGCTCAGTCATTGAGTTCGGCCCATGTCAGCTCCAGCTGTCGTTTCAGCAAACCGTGAGTACTCACATGTTGGTTCCGTTTTGTCTTTGCTATTGTGTGTGTATTTTTAGGACGCGGGTTAAATTTGTGTTTTTCCCTTGCTCCGTTTTTGTGAGAGTCCTTAAACTAAATCGCGTGGTTATCCTGCCTGCTCGCTTCTTTCCGCGTTTGGGTTTATCCTCCACGCTACATTGGGCTAACCGCTAAAGCTACGTCTTCTGGTCACCTCAGGTTAGTCCATCTTGACACTTTACTTCCTGTCTTTTATCTGTCTGTTATTTTCCTCCAATAATTTCTGTTTCTCCTGTTCTGGAGTGTGAGTGTGTGTGTGTGCGCGCGCGTGCATGCGTGCGTGTGTGTGTGTGTGTGAGAGAGAGAGAGAGAGATGGATGGATGGATGGATGGATGGTGTGACTCTATAGAATACAGTGATGTAGACACATTTTCATTTACTTTTGATGATTCAGAAGAACAGTTAACAAGCTGAACAGAATGATTAGCACATTACTGCCACCAGAACTTCTGTGGTGAGGATGAGTAAGGTGAGGTTCCATCATATGTAATGCTTCAGCCAATGCCAGATAACCCTTTTCCACATGTTCTCCATAAGTACACACAGATACGTCTGTAATTTCTTTATTGCCATCAGCATTCCATAAAGTCCAGCTGTGTGCAATGGGTCTAGTCGTTGTCCTGTGAACAGGTTTTCCATATCTATCCAGTTCCTTTGGCGTTCCTCTTGTCCTTTTGGCTGTTTTTCCTTGTTACCCTGAGCGATGCTGAGCTAACTCCACTAAGGACAGTCCTGAGCCTGGCTGAAAAAGAGGGAGGGTTTCATTCCGCTGCGGTGATCAGAACTACGAAACCAGGGAATCATGTACCGCATCTGGGGCAGCCGATGTGAGAGTATTGGAAACCCAGGGTGTTGGTGAGAAATGGGCTACTGGCCAAAGAAAAGTCAAATTCATAAAGCCGAAAGGAGAGATTTGTATCAGCACTTGGAATGTACAAACTGGGCACCATTTTGAACAACAGAAAATCATCACCATAAAACTATGAAAATGCAAGTTTTCCATCACTGCAGTATCCAAATTAAGACTCATCAGATCTGGGCCAATGGTTATTCAATCACCAAAGAATGAAGGATCAATTACATTAATTCATTGGAGGGGGAGACAAACGGGAAGTGACTGCCTGTCTCGCATCTTTGACCATTGATGGAACTGTCAAGACTCACATCTTATCTGTATACGCTCCCACTGACACCAAATGACAACATATTGTGCCTGCTGTCCTTTGCATGATCAAACAATATGGTCATTTTCAACCATTTCCAACCAGCCAGTTTTAACATCCAATGAGGGGACCAGAGTGGGAATCTGACCACTACGTTGTCCGTGCAATGGTACAGCTGTGGCCACAGCAAGCAAAATCAGGAGCTCCATCTGCCAAGAAGAACTGGAGATACCTGAGGAACCTGCCCATTAAAGAAGACTTCCAAATTGACTTGTTCAACAGATTTGCAGCACTCAAAGCACCAAATGATGTTGATGCTGCTGAGAAGATTGAAAACATTTTTGAATGTGCCAAGTCCCTGGGCCCATCCATCCGTCACCAGACATAGCCATGGATCTGAATGCTTGGATCTGGTGGACCAACATAAATGGGCCAAGGACCTCAATGTCCGACAGGTCCGAGTCCTCAACAGGACTCGGCAGAAAGAGAAGTCTATTTCAATTCAATTCAATTTTATTTGTATAGCACTTTTAACAATTGTCATTGTCTCAAAGCAGCTTTACACAATCATAAGAATTATGGAAGTATGTATGAAATGCGAATGTGTGTGAATCAGAATAATGATATTGAACAAGGTCGCATCTGATCATGAAGAGGTAGCATCCAAGCATGAATACAGTACCTTATATCAGATGCTCAAGAGGCTCAGTCGTCGATCCAAGTATACAAACAATAACATCAGGAAAGCTGATGGCACATTCGTCACCTTACCCACTGAATGCTCACAAAAATGAAAGGAATAATTCCAACAATTGTACAACCATGATCCACTTTACGGGCCACATGCAGAGCCATCACTGGCTGAGCCAATGGCTGAGGAAGTGAAAAAAGCAATCAGATCAGTAAAGAAGGGCAAGGCGCAAGGATTGGATAAAGTCACAGCTGAAATACTGAAAGCTGAAGGGGACGTTCTTCTACATATGCTGCATTCCCTCATGACAATAATCTGGGGCTCAGAATGTGTTCCATCTGCCTGGAAACAAGCCTTCCTTTTGCCGATCCTGAAGAAAGATGATCCAGACGATAGCCGGGACGGTTCCTATTAACATGTAATCAGCCTGCTGTACATCGTCGGCAAGATTTCCACCAAAATAATCAAATCAAGGCTGCAGAGCCACCATGAGCAAACCAGCCGCGAAGAGCAATCATGTTTCAGACCACATCGAGGTTGTGTCAGATGAAAGAGTCAGATGCGGCAAGCAGTCTGTCATTGTCTTTGTCGATTTCATATCTGCTTTTGACTGCCCTGTGGAGAGCATTGAAGACTGAACACATGCCACAGTAGATCATCAGGGTTCTCCAGGCTCAATGCAATGGCTCAACAAGCTGAGTACCTATCAGGAATAAGCTCTCTAAGGGCTTCTCCATCCAAACTGGAGCTGATCACCAGGGTGATGTTGTGTCGCCCCTGCTGTTTAGCATTGTGAATGATGCCTTCATGAGGAAACCATTCAAGGGTAAGCATGAAGTCCAGTGCGTTCAGAATGACTTATAGACCTAATGTTCGCCAACGACAGCTCCATTCTTGCAGACACCGACGTTCAAACTACTATCATTCCATTACATATAGCCACCATTGCTGAGTCCATATAAGACCAAAGTTATGACCACAGATGGATCCCTAGCAAAGGTCTATACCATAACAAGGTCTAAAACGAGCAGGTGCAAAAATTCGTCAGTCGAAGGCTAAATCCAGACCCCTCTGACTCTGGCCACATCTTCAAGAATGAATACTAATATGTTACCATTCACGATCATGTCGAGAGAGCGACAAAACCACTGGAGCATCAATAGAGCAGCACCAAAGAAAACTTGAATCAAACAAATCGAAGAAGATCTGCAGAGCCAACAACTGACCATTGATGAAGCCAAGTGCAAGGCTGCAGAACAACAAGAGTGGAAGAGAATCATGAATGATGTTTGGAATCCACTGGCACCCACAATGTTAAATTGGCTGAGAGGATGACCCACTCTACTAATCGATGGCTAGGGATCAAAGAAGATGCTGAGCTATACATGCTGCCAAGTGTAGCAGTTTAGCTGATTCTTTTTTTCAGCTTTGGTTTCAGGAAAGTGATAGAAATCTCATAAATTAAGTGTAAACGTGTCAACTTGTGTGAGGAAACCTGTAGAACTCCTTAAGATAACAAACCTCTGGTCTTCTGGTAGTTCCCAAAATATCAAAATCTATCAAATGGCTTAGAGCATTTTCATATTTAGCTCCTATGCTTTGGAATAGTGTTCCTGACAGGGAACTCTGGGCTCAGACACAAAAGTAGACTCCAGACAACGGTAAGATCTCTTTAACCTGGCATACACATAATTCATCCCAACATATTCCAGTACATCTAAATACACAATTCCCCTCTAGTGCTGCTAATATAATTAACGGCAACATCTGGAGATTGTGCCAGCTCCAGTAGACAGAGGCCAACCCTGCGAGGATCCTGTGGCATCCAGAGAAGGACTACCTAAAGCTGGATTCTGCTTCATGATGGTTTGGAGCTACACATGCTGTTCTAGAGCTCCCTGTGATCCAAACACCCTTTTCCCTCTGCACCTGCTGACTCATCCACACACACACACACACACACACACACACACACACACACACACACACACACAACTACCTCAAAACATTAGGACTGAACTGATAAACACATGCAAACACCCTGATCAACAACCATCTAACAGTTGTACATACCAACCTGTAATTGCTCCTTTGCACAGTATATATTACTTGTTATTTGCACAAAAACTTTTTTCTATCTTCATTGCTACCTACAAGAAAATGTTTACTGTTTCTCACCGCCACCATGTTGCTGTGTTGTCCTTCTTCATTCAAAACTTTACATTAATTTAACTTTGATATCATATGGAACGCGGCACGGTGGTGTAGTGGTTAGCACTGTCGCCTTGCACCTCCAGGGTCTGGGTTCGATTCCCTGGCCAGGCTCGATTCCCGTCTCTGTGTGCATGGAGTTTGCATGTTCTCCCCGTGCTTGGTGGGTTTCCTCCGGGTACTCCGGTTTCCTCCCACAGTCCAAAGATATGCAGGTTAGTCTAATTGGCGTTCCTAAATTGCCCGTAGTGTGTGATTGGGTGTATGTGTGTGTGCCCTGCGATGGATTGGCACCCTGTCCAGGGTGTACCCCGCCTAGTGCCCGAAGTCTCCTGGGATAGGCTCCAGGTCCCCCGTGACCCTGAACACAGGATTAAGCGGTATAGAAAATGAATGAATGAATGAATCATATGGAACACACATGGTTCATACATTCTGATTCTGTTTGATTAATTTACACACTGCTGTACTCACTCTTAAACACTTGTAATTTTTTTATACTTTTCTTTGATATACAGTAGTCTGGGTTAGATTTCTTTGTCAGTCTGAAATACACAAATATAAATAATAATAAAAAACACGACACCAGTACCGTACATCGACAAAAATATTTCTCACCACATTGTAAAACCATTCAATACATTCATGCTGTTCCAAAGTTTGCATTTCAAATCAGAACATATTCAAAATACAATATACAGGTCCTTCTCAAAAAATTTGCATATTGTGATGAAGTTCATTATTTTCTGTAATGTACTGATAAACATTAGACTTTCATATATTTTAGATTCATTACACACAACTGAAGTAGTTCAAGCCTTTTATTGTTTTAATATTGATGATTGTGGCATACAGCTCATGAAAACCCAAAATCCCTATCTCAAAAAATTTGCATATCATGAAAAGGTTCTCTAAACGAGCTATTAACCTAATCATCTGAATCAACTAATTAACTCTAAACACCTGCAAAAGATTCCTGAGGCTTTTAAAAACTCCCAGCCTGGTTCATTACTCAAAACCGCAATCATGGGTAAGACTGCCGACCTGACTGCTGTCCAGAAGGCCATCATTGAGACCCTCAAGCAAGAGGGTAAGACACAGAAAGAAACTTCTGAACGAATAGGCTGTTCCCAGAGTGCTGTATCAAGGCACCTCAGTGGGAAGTCTGTGGGAAGGAAAAAGTGTGGCAGAAAATGCTGCACAACGAGAAGAGGTGACCGGGCCCTGAGGAAGATTGTGGAGAAGGACCGATTCCAGACCTTGGGGGACCTGCGGAAGCAGTGGACTGAGTCTGGAGTAGAAACATCCAGAACCACCGTGTACAGGCGTGTGCAGGAAATGGGCTACAGGTTGCAAATTTTGCATGTCATTCGGAAATCAAGGGGCCAGAGTCTGGAGGAAGACTGGGGAGAGGGAAATGCCAAAATGCCTGAAGTCCAGTGTCAAGTACCCACAGTCAGTGATGGTCTGGGGTGCCATGTCAGCTGCTGGTGTTGGTCCACTGTGTTTTATCAAGGGCAGGGTCAATGCAGTTAGCTATCAGGAGATTTTGGAGCACTTCATGCTTCCATCTGCTGAAAAGCTTTATGGAGATGAAGATTGAAATTTTCAGCATGACCTGGCACCTGCTCACAGTGCCAAAACCACTGGTAAATGGTTTACTGACCATGGTATTACTGTGCTCAATTGGCCTGCCAACTCTCTTGACCTGAACCCCATAGAGAATCTGTGGGATATTGTGAAGAGAAAGTTGAGAGACACAAGACACAAGAATCTGCAAAAGGATTCCCGACCAAGTATTGAGTGCATAACTGAACATAATTATTTGAAGGTTGACTTTTTTTGCATTCAAAACACTTTTCTTTTATTGGTCGGATGAAATATGCTAATTTTTTGAGATAGGGATTTTGGGTTTTCATGAGCTGTATGCCGCAATCATCAATATTAAAGCAATAAAAGGCTTGAACTACTTCAGTTGTGTGTAATTAATCTAAAATATATGAAAGTCTAATGTTTATCAGTACATTACAGAAAATAATGAACTTTATCACAATATGCTATTTTTTTTAGAAGGACCTGTAGTACACAAACAAAAGAATAAGTATAAAGTAAAAAAAAAAAACTAAGCACCTCTTCGCATAGCTGGATCTGGCCATAGCACTTCATCCACATCACAGGTGATGTCCTCTCTCACAAGGAAGCGAGGGAAGAATCTTCGTGTAGGATCCCTTTCAGTGTGATCGTAGCACATTGTGATGTTGCCTCCACATTGGCCCGGAACATTCAAAATAGCTCTATGGCCAACAATGTTTCTCTCTCGTTTTCTTATTTTAGTCAGCTTGAATCCAGCCTCATCTATGGAAATAAATTCATGTGAGATTGGATCTAAATGGAGTAGAAAAAAACAAAAACAAAAAAAGATACTACTGTATGTATGTAAAAAGGTTTTGTGTGCATTGGACAATACTGAAGTGGACATTACTTACCTCCACATATTCATGCCATACGTCTTTTACTCTTTCAGAATTTCTTTCAAATGGCACTGGGTATAGTTGTTTCATCTGGATGTGATGCCTTTTAAGGATTCGCTCCAGGGTTGTTAGAGAGGCATAATGGACATTATTGAAAACTCTGTGCTCATTCAGGGTGTTTGTCTGAATTTCTCTAAGACATATCACATTATTGGCCAAAACCATGTTTATAATATGTTGAATATGGGACTCCTTCCTCCTCTATGTTCTCAACCCTCAATTTTATGTAGATCAATCAAAATACATGTTACAGTAAAAGTCAGAAGAACATGGAACACAGTGAATGGTACCAAATAGTATGATGAAGGTCATGTATGTTGTACTGTAGACAGCAGAGAAATGTTTTTTTTTTTTTACATACTATATACCTGTGCTCTTGTAGAAATGTGCAAATTACTGAAGCACCAGTATATCTGCTGAGGTTGGGCTGAACTCTCTGGCGCGCCTCTCTCAATGTCAACCCATGGTTTACAACATGCTCAATCAAGGTTACTTGAATCACATCTGATAAATTTGGTCTGGATCTGGGCTGAGGTTTTGCTCCTTGAGTATAAGGTTTTAGTAACTGTGTGTTATTTTCTATTTTAGTGTGTAAGCAATCATATAAGAAATTATAAAATCACCAGTGTTCACATAGTTGTTTTTGTTGTTAATATAGATTTTTTTTATTTAACTCCTATGATATTCTTTCACATTCCCATGAGTCAATATTTTGTGAAAGAAAGAGAGTCAACACAGAGTCAATACTCTGTGTTTCCCACAGCCCCATGAGTCAATACTTTGTAGAACCACCTTTTGCTGCAATTACAGCTGCCAGTCTTTTAGGGTATGTCTCTACCAGCTTTGTACATCTAGAGACTGAAATCCTTGGCCATTCTTCTTTGCAAAACAGCTCTAGCTCAGTCAGATTAGATAGACAGCGTTTGTAAACAGCAGTTTTCAGATCTTGCCACAGATTCTCGATTGGATTTAGATCTGGACTTTGACTGGGCCATGCTAACACATGGATATGTTTTGTTTTAAACCATTCCATTGTTGCACTGGCTTTATGTTTAGGGTCGTTGTCCTGCTGGAAGGTGAACCTCCGCCCCAGTCTCAAGTCTTTTGCAGACTCCAAGAGATTTTCTTCCAAGATTGCCCTGTATTTGGGTCCATCCATCTTCCCATCAACTCTGACCAGCTTCCCTGTCCCTGCTGAAGAGAAGCACCCCCAGAGCATGATGCTGCCACCACCATATTTGACAGTGGGGATGGTGTGTTCAGAGTGATATACAGTGTTATTTTTCCGCCACACATAAGCGTTTTGCATTTTGGCCAAAAAGTTCCATTTTGGTCTCATCTGACCAGAGCACCTTCTTCCACATGTTTGCTGTGCAAACGGGACTTCTTATGGTTTTCTGTTAACAATGGCTTTCTTCTTGCAACTCTTCCATTAAGGCCAAATTTGTGCAGTGCACGACTAATAGTCCCCCACCTGAGCTGTAGATCTCTGCAGCTCGTCCAGAGTCACCATCGGCCTCTTGACTGCATTTCTGATCAGCGTTCTCCTTGTTCGGCCTGTGAGTTTAGGTGGACGGCCTTGTCTTGGTAGGTTTACAGATGTGCCATAGTAGGTTTACTCCTTCCATTTCTGAATGATCGCTTGAACAGTGCTCCGTGGGATGTTCAAAGCTTTGGAAATATTTTTGTAGCCTAAGCCTGCTTTAAATTTCTCAATAATTTTATCCCTGACCTGTCTGGTGTGTTCTTTGGATTTCATGGTGTTGTTGCTCCCAATATTCTCTTAAACAACCTCGGAGGCTGTCACAGAGCAGCTGTATTTGTACTGACATTAGATTACAAACAGGTGCACTCTATTTAGTCATTAGCACTCATCAGGCAATGTCTATGGGCAACTGACTGCACTCAGACCAAAGGGGGCTGAATAATTACGCACACCCCACTTTGCAGTTATTTATTTGTAAAAAATGTTTGGAATCATGTATGATTTTCGTTCCACTTCTCACGTGTACACCAATTTGTATGGGTCTTTCACGTGGAATTCCAATAAAATTGATTCATGTTTGTGGCTGTAATGTGACAAAATGTGGAAAAGTTCAAGGGGGCCGAATACTTTTGCAAGCCACTGTATATAGATGTTTATATAATATGCTTTAAAGTTAGTATATTGGATTCTTGAGAGGAACCAGGCTCAACAGGGAACATTTGGGTGATAACGGATAGCAGGGATTGATCTGCAGTCATACTGCGTTAGGCGATTGGTGTTAGGCAGCTGACAGTTCAATGTAACAGTTGATGTATTTAAGTTAAACTCCTGTTTGTTATTGGAGTCCAGTTCCTTATTGGAGGCTCAGGTAGACTGTAGGAAAATCTAGTCTTGACCTATCGAGGGACTGCAGTCACAAGTCCTCAGAGAACAGCTGTCAGCATCAGACGAGGTCAGGGCCATCATCACGGTAGAGTGGAAATATGTCCAATCACCACACGCATCCCAGACAGCCCACACGGGGCATCCATTCAATTAGATTTCCTGCCCAAAAGCAGGGCACCAG